>CM062837.1:4598645-4712509 GCA_031772345.1 Himalopsyche anomala | reverse complement strand
AAAGTATTTTAATTACATTGAAATGATGTTATTCACGTGGCACAGTCGATAGATTTAAAGGAATGCAGTGGACCAACGATTTGATTTTGAATTGTGAAGTTGAAATGATCCACATCTTTGTTATTTGCTGCAAGAATTGCTCGTTCACTCAACCAATTATGATGTTTGTGATTAGCAATGATGAGACGAAATTTCAAAAATTCGGCAAAAACGAAATCAATCCTTTCGATTCGTCGACAGGAACACGGCCGTTACAGATAGTCAGCAAATGCTTGGAGAAATCTGCGGCAGATGGTCGTTTAGAAATGCGACTCGCATGTTTGTCGTTAGCTGAAGTTTCTTAACATAGCGCCACAGAGTCGATGTTTTAAGTCAAGCGTTTATTTCATCGGCAGCGGTCGATCTTGGAATAACTGGTAGTGTTTGGCGAAAATCGCCAGATAGTAGAATCATTGCGCCTCCAAAACATTTGAGTCATTGCGCTGATCTTTCATAGTTCGGTTGAGTGCTTCCAATGCGGAGGAAAAATAAGCCACCATTTCCCTCATCAATTGCCTTCATTAAAGTATCGTACACTTTCTGTTGGGGGTTCAACAGTGGTACATTCGTTCGAAGTGATTGGTTCAATGCATCTCGATCATATTCACGTTTACGTTCCGATTCTCGATTGAAAGCGTCGTTCATTCCTCGATCTGGCGACGCATCATGCAGCGCATGAGGTAACACATATCTTCGATCAAAAGCAACGCCTGGTTATGTATCTCCTCATTCACCTCGAGATCGGGATTCCCTGAACTGACGCAAATTCGGTGTAAAGTGTCTTCGGACATGTCATCCTTGTACTTTTTCCACAATTCACGTGGATTCGATGGGAAGCGTGTCAAAAAAATGATAGCAAATAATGTGCGTATCTGACTTGGAGACGCAGAAACAATTGCTTCAGCGATTGTCATGTCCCAATGAGTTTAGTTTTCAAGCAAATTGAGCTATTGACATGCGGCACGAAATGTTTGGAATACGACGCCATTGACAGTTCGAAATGATTCGAAATGTCGACCCGAAGGGAATTATTGTTTTTTTTTCAGATTTTTCATGTTCACAGAACTGAAAGACTCTTAGAAAACCATTCCGAGCACTCTTACTGATTGGTTTAGAAATACTTGGCATAGCTAATACCTCTTTATTTCACTGTATTTTAAATAATAAAATTACATCTTCACAATGTTGACAAACGACTACTTTTGTTTGACAGTAACTGTCAAACAAAGACTATTAAATTTAGGTAGGATAAATTTGTTCTCTATGCATGTCACCAACATAATGACAGGGATCTTTTCAAAATTATTCAAATAATACTTTTTTATAATTTTACGAAAGTTCATTCTAAATTTTCATATTTTTTATATTACCAAATGATATAAATTCTCATTATAACAAAGAACGCAACATTTTCTAAATCTTCAATATTATATTTATGAGATTATCTTTCATTAGAAAAAAAAATATTATTTTTTTGTTTAATGTTCCACACATACCAACAGTTATACATTCAATCCTGTTTTTATGCGGTAGATGCGTTCCACGAAATATCGCAACAAAAAAAATCGCATAAAAAAACTTGACTTCCATACAAAAATTGGGGTGCGTTACTTAAATTGTAAAATCCGCATAACTTTGAAACAGCGAGTTAAAATATACACTAAATCGCAAAGTATATGAAAATAAGGGGAAAACCACGGCGTAAAAATATTAAAAAATAATCACTGTATGAAAATTCTATGTGTGTTTTAAAGCATGTGGTTCTAAATCACTCTTTTTCGGAAGAAATAGTATGCGCATCAATTTCATAAAACTATGGCTGTTTTCTAACAATGAAATTAGTGATCAGAGTTTGTTCAGATTTTCTTTTTCGATAATTAATTGGTTATGCAGTTTGTTATACCCATATATATATATTTTAAAGTTATCGTTGAAACTTGAATGCGCGATCAGAATTTGAATCATTTAGAAAGAAATGATCTTCTAATTTACTGAAAAGTTGGATACCTTCTTCAATTATTTTTGCAGTGAAGAAACTGGAATTTCTTTCAGTTCGTCATTGTTTTCTGGTTTTTTGTCAATAATTAAATTTAAATTATGAACACCTTCGTCACTTATAGCTTTATCTGTAAGTAATTCGTCGATATAATTTTCGCTAAAGGTATCAAACCTTTCTTCGCCAAGTTATATCGTAAAATATGGTACATCTAAAAAAATGCATTTCTAAAAAACCGCATTACTTCGAAATCGCATAAAAAAACCGCATAAAAACAGGATTGACTGTATATAGGGATCAAAAATAAAATAATGATTTGATAGTATTCTATAACAATATAATATACATGAAAAGTATACTGATTTTTTTTTACATACCTTCTGATTTTATGTACTTTCATTCGTCTTTTCACATTTCAGTATATATTTTAGCGACGGTGATGAACATGAGACATAAATTCCTAAAAGTTTTTTTTTTAAATGGATATTGAAGATTTAGTTTCGATTTAGTTTAAAGTTGGCATTCCTAACTTGATTAACAAAATGCCTCACATGAGGTAACACATGTCTTCAATCTAAATCAAAGCCTGGTTATTTATCTCTTCATTCACCTCGAGATCGGGATTTCTTGAACTGACACGAATTCGATGTAAAATGTCATCCTTGAACTTGTTCCACAGCTCACATGAATTCGATGTGAAGCATGTCAAAATCATGATAGAAAATAATGTGCGTATCTGACATGGAGATTCAGAAACAATTTCTTCAGTGATTGGCATGTCCCAATAAGTATAATTTTCAAGCAAATTGAGCTCTTGACATGCAAGTAGAAACATTCGTCATTTTTCGGATGAACTGTGTAAATGCGACCAAGAGCATCAATAGTCATTCGGGTGATCAGGAACCGCATCGCTTTGCTTTTGACGTTAAAATGTCTTCGATATAGCGTTCCAAGTGTAATAACGTGTCATCTCAGAGCAAAGCAACGTTCGTGCAAAATATTGTTGTCAAAAATTTATCATACCTAATTATAAACATAACCTTATTTCAATATTATCCGATTTTCTTTCGTTTTCATTTCATATCATCGATTTCTTTTATTCTAATCCATATTCTAAATTTAAAATTATTCATAAGCCAATCGTATGCAAAAGAAGCAAAAACAAACAAATATAGAAAACAGTGCGATCTGGTGGATTTTTCTGAAACCAGCTTACGACATTTTATCGTTTGATGAAGCTATTCGTCATTTAAAAATTTTATTCTGTATGAAGATATTTATTTTCTTTATAATTTATTTTCCGTGATATTTTTCCGATGTTTTAATGCTTATTCTGCTATTCTAGGCAAAAAGGAATTTTATAAAGCAAAGATCATTGAAATCCTTGGAGTAATTCTCGAGATATACGTGGTGTAAATAACCCGACTTTGTTTTATATATATAGATAACAATGTTATGTATGTATGTATGATTGGCGTACCGTTCACGGAAATGATCGCGCCTTAAGACGCTTGTGGCAGCCATCCGGTTAAAAAGTCCTCAATATTATTAAAGTATGTTCGTTGAGATCGCTTCTTATAACTCTTAAGTTATAAGACCGAAACCCAATTTCTGCAAGTCGGACACAAAGTTTTAATCGCACTGTATTTGGTATTTTGTAGAAGAACCACATTCAAAAGGCCAAAGATCTACAGTTTGCCGACCACTGTAATTGAGAAGAGATTGATGGCTAAAAACCCTTTTTTTACTACCACTACTAGCATCAATAAAACAATAAATACAAAAAAAATCAACAATAATTATAACAATGTATTTGTGCATGGTTCTTAAACGTATATTCAATTCGTCATGTATTATCTTTTTCACGATGAACTATTTTACTATTTCGGAATAAGAGCTCACTATAATTTGAACCGTCATATGTACGTTTTGAAAAATGAAATTTAATATTCTCATAGCCTGGGTTATGAAAAATGTGCGCCGTCATATTATTTCCTCTTTTTCTGCGAAGTAAAATTCTGATCAGATTTGCAAAACATGATCCCAACGCTGACTGATGAAATGAAGCCTTACGATTTCGCAATATGCCAAATTGATATTTTCGTATATTTGCTACGGACAACTTACACCATAGGTTAAAAGTTAATCAATCAAACCCGCGTAGAAGGTTTATATAAGGAACCACTACCGAAAAAATAACCAAATCTATAAATAGTCACACAGTTAAACAAATATTAAAAAAATAGTTTTATAAAGCTTTCTAAAAAACTTAATTCAATGTAAAAACAAAATGTATGACAAATATGCACAAAGAGAGTTTGTTTATTATTTTATTATTATAATATAATCCACTATGTTTTTAATTATGTCTATTGTATGTTTAATATATTATTGTATTACACTGATATTGTACACTATATGTGAAATTCTATAATTTCTTTTCATTATATACTCACTTGAACTCTATCATAAAAACTTAAAAATTTCACAAACGTATACTATCTTTCATACTTAAAAAATATAATATCTCACATGCAAGGTAAAGAAGTCATTAAAAACATATACAAATGGTTATGAACTATTGTAAAAGGGTTTGACATTTTTTGTGATTCATTGCATCTTTTTTTTTATTTTAAGATAACGGTAAGACTTTAAATAACACTTTTACGTCCGCGGTACAGTGGTCAACGTTCTTAACTTCCGTGAGGAAACTAGCAGGTTCCAGTCCCAGTACGAACAGCATTTTTTTCAATTGATTAATTAAATTCTGTATTATGTGTGTTTTTGATGTCTTAAAATATTTCGACCCTTTCAATCCTAAAACAAAGAAAGTGAATAGTTAACTACTAGTTATAACCATGCCTAATCTTTTCTTTTCCTACTTTCGTCGAAAAAAAAATGATTGAGCATCTTAGTAACAAGCTGTTCTTGTATAAAAAAAATCATTCTACATAACTTAATTAGGAGGTTATGTACATAGTTATATTTCATATAGGACGTGAATAAAAAAAATACATCTGTTTACAAAGACTAATCCATTTAAAACAAGTTAAAAACAACAGCCATGTTCAGTTTTAAACTAAGCCCTCGCGATATTATAAGACGTAGGTATTATGAATAAGCTATCAAGTTTATTCAATCATAATTATTGCAGTTTCTGTATTATTTATATAAAGGTGTTTTTTGAAAGTGTTAAATATGTGTACTACATTTTATAATAAAAATAATATAGCGATATTATTGTTTTCTTTTTATATTTCATATTGTGTCTAAAATATGCATTTTATGCCTTGCTTATATTGTATAATATGAAACTTTGAAATATACTTTGTTGTTTTATTGTATATCACACGCTAGTCTGTAGAGTGCATTGGAAAAGAATTCTAACACCTGAGACCATTCAAAGCTGATATACATCTTGAAAAGTTTTCAACTTTATCAACCTGCTTAAAGAAATAAATAACGAACAATGCATAGATAAATTTTAAAACTTCTCGCAAAAGAATTGTAGTTCAATAATTCTTTTTTTCTGAATGTTATCCTTTATAAATACTTCCAGCCTGTGCCACGATACGCAAATACATATAGCTATTTTTCAATTTAATTAAATATATTTTTTAAGCAACTGCAAGGTGAGCTATAACAATGATCAAAACGTTATAAAAATAACAAATGAATCTTGATTTTTTGAGACATCGCGGCCCGGCGCGTTTTTTTCTGTTGCCTGCGAGTTATAAGTGAATTTATGAAAAAGATTAGCTTTTTTACTCACCTTAACTAATCAAAAGAGTATTTGTCATTTACTGGGAGAGTAAAGCCAGTGGTGGGTTATCCTATAAGCAAATGAGGCACGCGCTTGGGGCCTCCAAATCTTAGGAGCGTCAAAAATAGCTTTTTTAATATAACTTGTAATTTTTTTTTTTAGATTTTGAAATATTGTTATTATTTTTTATGGAATTTTTCGATGTTTTTATGTTATCCGAAAAACATGGCCTCTAAATTGTATTGCGCCTGGGGCCTCACATGTGTTTAATCCGCCAATGAGTATAAGAGTGCTGAAATAATACAATATTACAAGAAATTCAACTACTAAGCATAACGAAGATTGTAGTTATTTAATTATTTGGCATTTGGAAATTAACGTATTTCATATCAAGCTGTTTATTTTTGATTAACTCTAGATTTACAATTTAACATTTCCAATCAGTGTTAAGAATTCCGACTAAGAATCTAACACCAGAATTTAAAAAAAAATGTTAAAACAGTAGCTATTCGTCTCATTCAATTGTGTGTTATTTATTTGTTTCTGAAATTCCTTTTTGATGATTTTATATCTAGAAATAGTATTTAACCTGTAGCCCACCGTTCGTTTTGATTTTTTTACTGTGGTTCTTCGTCTAAAAAGTTTCCCTCCATCACTGTACTCAACTAATATAGGCTAGAGGTTTTCTCCGCTACATAAAACTCCGCTATATAGTTAAGTATGTTTAGCAAATGCATTTTTGTTATTTTCACAAAGAACCAAAAATGATATAATTTAATCATGTAATTTACAAGGCCTATGAATGGAACAAACTTTTTTGGGACGAACAAACTGCCTGACTTTGGTAGCCAACTTGTCACAAAAGCGAAAAGATAAGCACTTTGTTCTTGAATATAATAAATTTATATTTTCGATTTATTTAAAATTGTCCATAAGGCGATATATTGAAAAGACATTAACATTTATTTATGATTTTAATTGATTCATAAAATATGATAAAAGTGTGAATGAATGGAGAATCATGATTTTAGCCTTGTTATGTAGGTATTTAGTCAGCAAATTATTACTAAGTAAACTACAAGTGAGAAAATTCTTGAAATATGACGATATCAATTCCATAGAATGATTATCAGGCGTGAGTAATTCTGTTTGAGCTTAGTACTTCTACTATAACTATCTTCGAAAAAAATAAGTCAAAAGATTTTCGTAGAAAAACTTTATGATTTGGAACGGATATGATCATATGTCGGTAAGTCTTAAAAAAGTGTGTGTAATTTTATAAAATGGCACAGTATAACTTCAATAAAAACAAAATATTTCTATATGGCTAAAAAGTATTTTTTTTATTGTCCAAAAAATACAGTGCTTTACAACAACTTTCGGTATGTGGTGTGGCCGTTTTGAAAATATTTAACCAGCGGTAAATTTTTTATGTTTATGTTCGCAAAAGGTCAGACTGTAAGTTTCATCTGTGTCATTTTGCTCTTTAGAGTTTAAATAGCAGGAATATTTACATAGTTTACGCGGTAAACATTTACATCACTTATTTATGCTTTAATTAAAGCGCTTTTAATTTAAAGCACGTCAAGAATTTAAACATTCTCAAAAAAAGAATTTTAATTTAGGAACGTGAAAGAACAATAAATATTTTATTACTTTTACATTAAGACTTACTTTGAAACTTTTTTTTCGTTTGTTTTTTGGTTAAAGTATTTAAAATGAAGTTATTTAAATCGTCACTTAAGTACGTATTCTTAAATTTAATCTTCAACCTCTGTTGTATTTATTTTTAAAGTTAACAAAAGGTTAAATAATACGATTTTTAATTCAGATTTAAGTCGGTAAATAAACCAAACTGACTAGACTAAAGACAACGTAATTATTAAGACAAGAAATTTTCGGTCAACTTCAATATTTTAAATGTTTTATTTATTATACGTCAATAAATAACAATATATAATACATATGTTGATCAATTTCTGTGTATAACAAAGATAAATAGAAATTCTTCTAATTTTTAAAAACATTTGAAATAATATATTCTGATGAACAAAATTATTATTTTCTATATCCAAATTTAGTTTTTAAGTTATCTAGTTAAAATATAACTAGTTTTTTGAAAAAAAGTATACAATTGTGGGGAACCTTTTTTGGGATATAAAACTACATTTAAAATTTAGTCAATAATGTATATTTTTAAATTTTTTGTCAATTTATTTGTAGTTTTTGAAATGGAAAATTATATTTTTTTTCGTTTTCATAGTAAAATGAAAAAGTTAAAAGGTCGCACATTATTCTGTATTTGATTCAACAGGTTAATGTTTTCATACATTTTTTTAAAGTGCCACGTGAAGGCTTAAAACTTAATGTGTAATGAACTATTCATCCCCACCCAGTTATGACATACTTAATTAATACCCATTTTAAGTAACTGTTTTATTTTTAGAGTTTACATAAAAGAGCGATCGAGTCGCTCAATACCTTTCTTCGAAAAACAACTTCTTTTGAGATGCTTCGTTACGATTATATTATGTTTTATACACTACATTTAAATGAAAAAATAATAAATTAAATATAACTATAACAAATTAATATAATGAAATAATCTCTGTTTTTAATTTATTTAAAAATATTTAAATAAAAAATAGGTCAGTAGGTCATAAACAGGTTGACACAGAGTCTGTGAATATATTTTCCATAATCCCACACTAAGGGGTAAAATATGAACGTATTTCGGGACTCCAGCGAGGGTTCGAGTATTCAATTTACATATATTTTTGATGGAAAGGTATCCTGGGTTTCCCGTTAAATGTAAACAATGCCTTACTCAGTAAGCAGTTCACAAAAAGATTGCTTTTTACTCTTATTTTTTTCAGAATTATACAGTTAATTTAGGCTTATTATTTAGGATTTTGTATAATAATTGTAAAAATATATTTTATCAAATGATACAATATTTTTTAACAAAAATTGTTGGCCGTAAACAATCTTAAAGTAGCCACATGCAGCCAGTGAATCAATGTTGGTGCACCCTACATTAATTTATACATTTAATATTTAATTATTTTGGCATCATTTTATTAAATATATTCATTCAAAAACTATCGCCAAACTATTTAAAAAATATAGATTATTTTTTAGTTAAAAAAACAAATAAGTACAGCAGAAAATAAACCGTTTACATCTGCAAATCTCTATTAACTGAATTCAGTTCTATGATAAATTATTCTTCATGCATTTTTTGTACAAACGCTTTGAATAGATTTCTTTTGATATTCAAACCTGAGGTGTGAGAAAAAGTGCTCAAAAGAACTCGAATGCAATAGTAATAACAAAGCCACAGAGATTCTAAGCTGTCACATTCAGTAGTGATTTTTTTTATTTCGTCTCTGCATAAAAAACAATGAACCAAATATCTTTTGTACTAATAGTAACAGACCCTTGCCAAGTGATCAATGTCGATGACTTTGGTAACGATACTCGTGGAGCTCAAATACCAATAACAACAGTTTTATAAATAGATTTTTCATCGAATTATAATTTTTTTATTATTAAGCAAACAGTCTATACCCAACCTTTTGTGACTCGAAGCTACTTTAAACCAAAATGTTTCATGCTAATTGAATCTTTATAAGAGCATGATTAGTTTGTAATTTTCATCATGAGAAAAACCGGTCCTGATCATATAATATAAAAGTGGAATTAGTAAAAAAGAGTGTTTTATTCTTCGAATAGTATAAATGAGAAAGTATTGTTTAAATATCTCTTACAACAAAATATTTTCAATATTTTTATAAAGATATAATGAAGCAAAAAAGAATTCTAAATCTTTATTCAGTTTTTTATTAATTAAAATAATCGTTTTCGGATATACTTGTATATGTATTATATGAGCCCTTAAGAGGTGAAGTGAGCCAACTAGTAAAATGGTAAAATATTTTTCCTGAACTTTTTATCATGTTTTTACTCAGTGTTTTGGTGGATTGCATATTTTTATTTTAAGGAAATGATACTATTGCAATGTGTTTTAACCGAGTTTAATTAATTTTTACGATAGTTTTAGACGTGTAGAATATTACAACTCATTTAGCTTATTTTTTTTATAAAATTCCACTTGGCTCACTTCACCTCTAATGGGGACAATTATGTATTATATACCTAAAACAAAAGCTTTACAATTCTGTTGAAAATGCTCGTCGTGAGCGAAACCGGTTCTGATAATACTAAATCAATGTGGAACTAGTAAAAAAGAATGATTTATTTTTTGAACCAAACGATCGTAATCTTCAAATTTCAACATGATTTCTAAAATTAATATTTAAATTTTTGAAAATAACTTTGGCTGGCAGCTATAACTGTAAGTTTAAAATTATTTATATATAAAACGCCGTTTCCGCAGAAAATAGTTCTAATAAAGATCTAATTAACTATATTGTCAATTTGTTTTGTGATATGTACTAGGCGTGGCACGTGACACTAAAAAAAAATACTTATCACTTTCACAACACTCTTTTTTTAATTTTTTAATTTTTATAATAATACTAGCCGATTCCTGGCAAGCTTTGCAATGCAAGAAAGAAAGTGTTTGTGTTTTAATTGTGTTTATTGAAGTGCATGTTTTCTTTTTCTGCCTGTTTGACGTTTGCTGCCGATTGTCTATGGTATGACACACGCGCCACCTACTATAATTTAATTGTACTACGCCTATAACCTTCGCGCAAGTTGCATGAACGGTATGACAGACATACAAACATTGATTTGTGTATATAAGACCTACTGTAAGTTAATTTTAACATGCCTATAACCTTCCCGGAAGTGGTAGCAAAAAGTTTGTTGAAGTTTTATTGCAATTGGATCAGCGGTTTGGTAGTCCATAGAGTACGAACAAACAATATATGCTCTTTTTTTAAAATAAATGAATTGAATATTAAATATTTTCTTGACCAAAAAAGTTATTCACTTGATAAATTTACAGTCGTTTATTTCTCTCAGCAATATTTCTGAACAAGTCATTTGCATTGGACACTTTTTCTTTACTTCAGTTTGCAATAAGCACGTTGTAAAAGCTTGTAAATAACAATTTAAAATGGACTTGGCATAAATATCGTACAATGTGACAGAAGCGTACACGAAAAAAAAATATTAAAAAAAAAGTTCTTACATCATACAGCATTTCTCACAAGTCAGAATATTTTACTTGAAGATTGTATACAAATGGGTGAATAAAACTTTGTCTCTTACTTTTCAGCTTGGAACGAGAGTTGAGTTAAAGCTAGTCTCACACCTCTTTGCCAAGTGTACATTACACTTCATTTCTTTTTCCTTTTGTCGCTTGTTTCCACTCGTGTTTGTTTTGAGATTGTAAAAACAACAGCATCTTTTAGGAAAGTATGCCTATTAAAAAAGCTTTTTAAAACATTGTTTTCCGTAGGCTTTAATCGTTTTTTCTAAGTTACTTTTGTCGCATTCGTCAACGTTTTCAGAAATGACAGAAAACTGAAGTCAAGCGTATAAATAAAAGCTCGGTCCAATTATAAAACGTTACGTTGTATGTATTCGTAACATTTTATGTTTGTCAACATGAGGGGTGTACAAATATAAATGCGGAAGCCTATTCACTTGAAATATAGTAACTTGGAACATATTCGGCAACTTGATATATATTTCAAATAAAGTGACTTGGTATAAAAAAAATGATTGAAAATACATATTTAATACAAACAATCGAACGTCAAATTTGAATTGTCTGAATGCTATTTGATCGTCAGTTGACGTTTAACGGTTGAATTGCATGAACGGTATGGCAGACATACAAACATTGATTTGAAGACCAACTGTAAGTTAATTTTACTATGCCATAACCTTCTCGGAAGTCCGAGCAAAAAGTTTGTCATTTTTTTTATTGCAATCGGATGTGCGGTGTGGCAGCACATAAAGTACGAATAAACAAACATTCATTTTTATATATTAGTATTAGATTAAAAATATATTTCCCATCGCTGTTCAGTTCAATAAACAATACAATATTAAATATACTGTATTATAAGAAAAAAATGAAAAATGTATTCGTTATCTAGTTATAATTTTGTTGTTATACTCCAATTCCACAAAAAATAATATATTTTTTCGAGATTCAAATCAAAATATAATAAATTGTTGTTGTGATAAATGACAGGAGTAAAAAAATTCATGGCGCGTTGTTCATAAAAGCTGTCTTGCAAGATGTCAACCACTTTTGATGAATGGTGTACACCGCGTCACAATAAGTAGGAGCTAAAAAGAACTTTTATCTCAGTTGAAGGACGTGAAAGAAAAATTACTGCCATGAGAAGCATTTCCCCAACATTGGCTGTATAAATTTTGTAGCCTGTATTTTAGTAACAGTAAATGAATAACTATTTTAACTTGCGAGAACAAATGAAATTATTTATTTATCCAACATGTAATACAATATTTATGATGTGATTTTTCTTTCATTATTTTAACAGTCTTCTAAGATATGATTTCAGATATTAGCGTATTGAGTGTGCAAGCGAGTGACGACTTTTAACCATACATAACTTTGGTATTTAAAATATGGTATAACAACTTTTCGTATCATAAACACTTTCCTAATTTCTAAAATAAGTATTTTTTATCGCTATTACCTTACTATATCGACTGTGGAAAAGAAAAAGGACGTAGTCCACACATATTAAATATTACAGGAGACAAAAAAATGTTTTTTGATGATTTTAGGCAATAAAAAAAATATAAAATATACACAATCTTGAAGTGCACGGTGACTAATAAACTGGTTTTATATTGACTTATCCTAATATTAATTAAATAAATTTTTAAGAAAAACCTTTTATAGGTCTTTTTTCCTGGTTGCAATTTTCACAAACCTTTCTTTTGTCAAACTTAAAAGCTTAATTTAAATACTAATTCGACATTTTCAGCTTCCATCCTTTTGATAGAACGTGTGTCAAGTTGTATACATTGTGATTATTAAAAAAAAAATGTTTCGGAAAAACTGAGGGTTACGTTCTTTTTTCTTTCCACAGTCGATATGTATTCAAGCTTCAGTCGAAAACTTTGCACGAAGTAAACAATTTATAAAAGTCTTATATTATGTAAAATAAATGTGATTTTAAGAATGTAGAGCACATAGACATCCCGTCAAAAATTTGCAACCTCAATCTATGTTTAACTTCTTTTAAAGGTTTATCCAAAAAATTGAAATGCCAATTGATGGCAAAGACTTCACTTGTTCCATAAAATAATTAATTGGAGTGGAAGGTAAAGAGGTGCATAGGAAACTTGACATCGCCATAAAGATATTCTTGAATTAATAGGGAAAAAATAACAAGGTATTTCAGTTCTACAGTTATTTATATGTTATATGTTTATAGCTATTTCGGCTTTCGCCATCGTCAGAAATATTCTTATTTTTATTCAGAAGTTAGTTCTGACGATAGCGAAAGCCAAAATAGCTATCAACATATAACATATAAATAACTGTAGAACTGAAATACCTTGATATTTTTACCCTATTAAAATGGAGTTCTACCAAGTAAATGTCAAATCAATAAATATTCTTGAATTCCTTAGCTGAGACGAAAAAATGAGTGTTAAGTCTTTTGAAAAGTATGTATTTTTATATAAGCAAGCAATATGTAAACACGGTGTATCATTAATAATGTTCATAGCTAATTTTATATACCCATTATTTTTTTCCTATCTTCATGAATTCTTATATTGCGCCGTTTGACATCAGTCAATCACAACTCATTGCCTAGAGAAGTGGAAATTTTTAGTGACAGTATTTATGAACTGTTAAGTTGAACTATTTTATTTCTTGATTTTGTCTGTTGATTTCTACTTATTATGTAGTGTTTTTTTTTATTTTTTCTCATTAAAAATATGTGTCAAGTGCACGGTGAGTTGGCGTCAGCTGTAATGTCATGGACTGTACTTTTTATTTTTAAACAATAAACAATAAATAAATAGATATTTGAAGAAATATTCTTAATGTTTTTTTCCTATATTTGCTTCCAATGTGAAGAATATGTATTCCTAATGGAGTATATCTCAACAATTTTTTTTTTAACGTAGAGAGGTATAAAGATAAATTTAGCACAGAACTAGCTAATCACTCTCACACGTCTCGTTTTTTTAGAATGGGTGGGAGGAGAAATTTAAAACATTACATGCATCCATGCCTTTGGAATCCACAACAGATTACTTATACAGATCCATAATCTTTTAATTAGCATTATCTTTATGAAATAAGTGACACTTTTTGTAATTTTATTACAAAACTACGAAACTGCTATAAAAAGTGTTTCAAACTAAAAAAACCTTACGTTCAATAGGAACTGTCTTCAAATCAATATAACAGATACGATTTTTAATATTTATCTCTCATTTTTTAAAATAGAATATAATCAGCATCGCTTTGTTTTGCAAACGGCGAGCAAGATTTTTTCACAGTTGATTGCAAAAGAATAATCCTCGGATGACGGTGATGAAGTGACTTGATCCTATCACGGGTTGTAGTCTTTTTTCATAAATACCGCGAAGATAATAGTTAGTTGATAACATCAACACAGAGTTGAGCGAAAAATAACACAGAGCAGCTTAGCGTAGTGTTTCTAAATTGGTGTTGCCACAGTATATCGTACTCAATTAATATTTTATGGCAACGAAGATTGAAACTAAATATATTTGAAATTCAAAGTGGTTGAGCATTAAAACAACAACTAGTTTAGATTGAATTGAATTATAAAATTATATTGGCGAGTTTGACTTAAATATTTAACGCTCTTACACCAATTGCAGCCTCTGAAAATACATGAGAGCTGTTTTTTAATTCATCTGTTTGTGCATACTACGGATACAACAATAATAAGACGACTGATGGTTGTTATATACTAAATTGCAGCTAAAGTACAAATGCTCAGCGTCAGAAAAAAAACAAAACTAATTAATTCATTTTTTTGTGTAAGTTAAAAACTGATAAAATAGTGCAATAACGTACCTAATAAAACAGTTGAAGATCACGTTCAAATGAAGATTCATTTGATATTACAAAATTAAAGAATATCTATATATTTCTATCCGTTGAATGTATATTTAAGCTTTGAAAGAGTTATGTGGCTACTGAGGATCCCGAGCTATTATTCAATTCCAATATTGTCTTTACAGAAATATCAAAATTTCAAAATTCGCTTTAAAATATTAAAATTCATTCACATGTCACATTAAAATACTTACACTTTGAAGTATACGAATAAAAAGTTGAATTTATCTAATATTTAAAATTTAAATTCTTTCTCAATGAACTTAACAAATGAGAAGCGCTTTCAGGGATCCTAGCTGGAATTGAAAAAAGACTTATCACGAAGTCTGGGAGTAATAAAACGGTCCAAGATTAGATGCTCTAAATGCTATTACGTTATTTGACAATGCTTTTTAATATATTATATATTTAACATAACTTTGCGATACTGATTCAGATGTTTATATATTCCACGTGAACAAGGTTGTGTTCAATCGACTACTTGATAGAAAATCTCAGAATTATTTATTTGTTTTCACAAATGTGGTCGCATTGTGTTCAATTGAAATTCAATAAAAAAACTGAATAAACGAAGATGGCAGTATATGAAGAATAAATTAATATTTTTATCAATAACTTATTACTTAAAACATATCTTATAAACAAAATATCTAAGAATATTTCAAACAAAAACGTTAAAAATTCTTATGATAAGCGACCTACTGATATCTCAGAATTTATATCGTTTTCTCATGATGGCGGTATATTAATTAATTTATATCTTCCCTCTTTCTTGAGTTAAAATTTTCCATTCGGTTTACAAATTCATTTAGTGGAAATGGTTTTCGCTTATTTTATTATTTTATAAACAAGTTGGCAACACTATTATCTCGGCAGCCTTTTATGAAGCGCCATTCTGTAGTACCAACCTCTTCTCTTCGTGATTGAATAAGTTATAATTGAAGTGATTCAATATTGTAAAATGCTTGAAGAATATTTATCACGAACGGAATCGATCAAAAAATAATTTTAATTGATTGACAAACTTTAATCAATTTCTAACTCTATAATATTTTATACACTTTGTATTTTTTAAGTTTTTACCATTTATAAAATAGAAATATGACATAATGATAAGAAAACAGTAATTTAAATTGGTTGTTATTGAAATTTATCATTTAATTAAGTCAGGTGTATCATATTCTTGAATCTACGTAAGATCTTTAAAACCAACGAATATAGAATTATCCTTTCCAATAATTAATCGAAATTCAATGGAATTAGATGTCATTGGATATTTTAATTAAATTTATTACTACAACACAAATTTTATATGAAGTAAATCAAAATATAACTACAATTATAATCTTCAATAAATGAATTAGTGCATTCATTATTAATATTTTTTGAGAATTATTTTGCCTGAATGTAATCCAAAAAGAAGATAAATACATTTTTAATGACACAGAAAAAAACTAAGCAACTGCAAATTTATTTTCATCTTGTAGCCAATTATTTCTTTTGAATTTTTATCTACTCGTTTAATGATGGAAGCTGCAAATCTCTGAACGTAAAATATAACAAAAATATTTTTCTATCGCTAAATCGATATACATATGCAAAGCCATGTGTGCCTGTGGGTTTTATTTATCATTAAACATTTTTTAGTTAATTCTAGTTATTTCATTTAACTTATCCGAAGAAAAAATGTGAATCTTTTATTGATTTCATTAAAACAACAGAAGAAAAACTTTTTAAATGTTAAAAAAAAACCCATTACGAAAATTATTGAAACCAATGGTACATATTATATTTCACAAATTCTACTTAATAACATGGTCTTTTTGTTAAGTTAGGGTTTTTAAAGAGCTGTGGAGTCGGAGTTAGAGTCGCGGTATTTTGGCCGGAGTCGGAGTCGTGAAAAATGAGCGGCTCTATTTTTTTTTGAAAAATATATTTAATGATGTGTATTTAAACAAAATAGTCAAAAGTGTTAACATTTCATGCTTGGCTGACTAAAGATGATCTGATGGTATACATATATATAAATTATTGAACAACTTTCTTGGAGTCGGAGTCGTTAATTATTTTAAGGCTAGAGTCGGAGTCGGAGTCTTCAATTATTTTAAAGCTGGATTCGGAGTCGTCTTTTTTTCACGCGAATCCACAGCCCTGGTTTTTTAACTTAATCAGAAACAAGTTAAAAATTCGACTTTTAACGTGTTTTCATTATTTGGACCCATTAAAGGTGAAGTGAGCCAAGTGGTATTTTAGAAAGAAATAAAAGTTGAACGCGTTGTAATATTTTATCCCTCTCAATGTATCGTAAAAGTGAAGTAACCTCAGTTAATACACATTGCAATAAAATAAAAATATACAATTCACCAAAACACCAAAAATTACGTGATTGTAGTTTTACCATCTTACTAGTTGGCTCACGTCGCCTCTTGAAGGTCCATTTGATACTTGGAAAAGATGCTTTGGCGTTCATCTAATATAATAATAACAAAACAAATATTATTACAGAATTTACTATTAGAGTAGAAAAAAGAATGTCCAGAATAGTAATTAAACGAAGAATTGTGCAAGAGTAAGTGTGTAAGTGTAAGAATAGTGTAAGTGATTAAAAAAATAATTGCAAATAACAGTATATTCTGTTATAGACTCCATAGACAGTTCAAATTCTTTCGCTGAAAACAAAATACAAAATACTTTCAAAAGCTGCAATTGTTTGAGCGAAAGATTTTTGATGCTGTCTGCGAAATGAGACCTGGCGACTTCGGCACAATCATGACCTCTACGGTCAACCAGACATTGTCAGATTTGTCAAAACTCAACGACTACGATGGATTAGACTTATCACGCATGGATTAATGTAAACGTAAGCCTACGAAATGTCTCACATTAACTACCTCTGAGGGAAGACAAAACGTTGGAAGACTGAGACTTCGACTTGACTGAGATTTGGATAGATAGCGTGTCAAAGGACTTGCCGAAATCTGCTAGAAAGGAATACTAGAGATAAACGACCAATCTCATAGATTGGAGAATCGATCAGAGTGTAGGAAATTGATTGAAGTTACCAAGACTTACGCCAGACTGTAGCCCCAAGTCGTAGAAAAACGGCCGTTTTTTAAATCAATCCAAGCTCAAAAAATTCTAAAAGCCTAATCAGATTAGAGACGCCCTACGATTAACAGTTATTACGGAAATTTAAATAAAAATCTTTTCGGGTAATTGAGATTTCACTAGCTATTTCTTATATGTGTGTTAAGAATAAAGGCTCATTTTCATATATCCCTTAACTTTGTCCGGATGATAATAATGCTTTCTATCAAAACTGGAATATATTAAACTTAATCTCAACTTCTTAGCAATTAGTTTGACTGCAGAAAAAGACCTCCCTTATTGGCTTTTAAACGGTTGTGAGATGAGTGCCGAAATTTTAAAGTGCAGTAATTTCCAATTTCGGTATCATAATTTTTTAAAACCGATTTGAAATTTTTCTAATGGATATTTTTTAAAAATGCTAAGAGATTATTGCGTACGAAATATTAAGGTTTATTGTTATTTTAAACAAATTCGAATTTGCCACTAAAAAGATGTAAAAAACAGGCTTGACTGTAATATAATGCAACACTGTTGTACAGAATATACGCGATAGGACATTGTTGCACCAAAACATAGTTTCATTGCAGCAAAGCAAGAATACTGAAAAAAGTCTCCAAAATCCGCAATGTAGATAACAATACTGGAACAACGCGACATGAATTTTAAATTTTAATTTCCATACGTGGTCTCAAATGAAAAATATTTGCTACGCTTGACTATACGGGGCTTTTTAAATTATGTAAAGAAAACGTAAAAATAATATTTTTTTGAATACATTAAATGACGTTGTGGTACTGTAAAACATTGTTTGTCTTTGTTATAAATCGTCACCATTCTGCCTAAGTTGGTAAGTACCAAAGCTGACAAAAATGAGTAAAGGTTAACACAGATATTCTTTGAAATAAACTCTTTGTCTGAAATAACTCAGTTGATGCATTTATTAGACCAGTTTGCCAAAAACTCATTTTTTTTTGGTAGTTAATATTGAGGTTGATTTAAAAGCAAGCAATTTTCGTTCAAACGTAGCTTTTTTCTTTGAGAGTGGCACTTTTTTTCAAATCCATATCCGCTGCCAATGTGTTTTTCTAATAAAACCGTTTGTTACTTTTAACCTTTTTTTCGCGAAGAGAGTAGGATAGAATGTAAGAGCAGTACTGGAGTAGTGGTTAACTAGTCTAATAATCTCGAACCCGTGAGATTCGTCGCGGAAGTCAACTACGTCGATCGCAGCACCATGGACCCGACGTCATGATCGGCATTAAAGAACCTCTCTTTATCAAAGTGAGTAGGGACAGAAGAATATGATGAGACAAAAATATTTGTTAGCTTACCACTCTCTTTACGCCCGTTTTTAAGATAAGGTGGTTGGAATTCAATTCATTTCTTACCGTTGGACAGAATTTCATAAATTAAATTATACAAACTGTCTATACTGGGGTTTGGACCCAAGACCTCCGTAACCGAGCCTGAACGACGTTTGCGACTCGTCCACGCAGCCAGCAACAATTTTGTTCTATTTGACTTATCAAGTAAATGTAAATTTGATGTGATTTTTTCCGTTTCCGGTTTTTTTGGTGGTGTAAATACATTCTATACATAAAAAAATTCACGGAAACATTTTTTCGTATAAAAACGTATCACATAACTTGAAATGGTTTTTCCCACACTACTTTCGAGCAATAATCAGAATTATCTCGACTTGAAATAGGTTTTTTTTTCTCAATTTAAGCAACTGTATATATTTTTTACATGTAATGACATACTAACTCGATATAGTGTTATATGCGGTGCCGCATTCAAATATCCTGTGATATCAAACGAACATGAATTTTTATTTTACGTTTTTTTGTGATTTTCTATAATCTTTTCCATTTTGAATTTTAAATGTTTTTTGTAAGTCAAAGAATTAGTTAATGTAATATTTTTCTTATTGTACCAACTCCACAAATGTTTACTATGATCAGATGAATGATAAACTATTTGTTATGCTTAAAAATTCCCTCATACCTACGCTAATTACTAATCGTATTCTAAACTTATTAAAATGTATCTCAATTTTATGTCAGTTTTAAATTTTTTGATGATATGGATTCGGAATTTTAATTTATCGACATTCCACTAACTTGTATTCTAAAATATATTTTATTTAATGCTTTGTTTAATCGTATACAAAAACGTTCGGAAAAAATAATTTGGCTAGTAATATAGTTATGTACAATGTTTGGCATGAAGAAGAATGTGGTACTAGGGCATCCAATCCCGGGATTGAGATTTTTTTAGCAAATCCCGAAAATTGACACGAAATTGGCAAACTGTTGATTTGAAATTCCTCGGTGAGATAAAAAAAAAACAAGGTTTGGAGATAATCTGAGGAAAAAGTATAAAGAATTGAGGATTTCAAATTCCTCGGTGAGCTAATCCCAACCCTGGGATTGAAAATTTATCAATCTCGAAATCCCGGGATTGGAAAAAGGCTCCGGGATTGGATACCCTAGGTGGTATAGATAGAAACGTTTTTGCTTATTGTTTTATTAACTTCCTAGCAGATATACTGAGGACAAAACTATCCCAGTAGTGTTTTATAGCAATAGCGGTAGAGTAAAGTACATTTATATGTCTCCTGAAAACTTGAACTTTTAGAGATGTCAGGTTGTGGGAAATTCCTGACAATATTCTTCACATTGGGAGCGGAAATAAATTACAAAAATAATGCTAAGATACAGTTAAGACAAGACAATCGAACTCGCTTTTCCCAGTTTTACAGATTGGTTAATTAGGAAAGAAGAGAGAAGAAAATCGCAAGCATTAATTTATTTCAAAACAAATCCATTAATCAATTAAAAAATCAAAGAACAAATAGATTCCATTTAAACAACATTGACCAACGGGCTGCAGAACGAGAAATTTAAATAATCTAATCGAGGATAGACTGACGTAATAAAATGATTGCAATAAATAAAGAGGTTTTGTGTACATATTTTAAATATTTACTTAAGTCATTACATTTCTTCGCAAGATTGTGTTTTAGCGCTAGAGAATTCTACAGGAAATCAATAAAGCAACGACGCTCGTATTATTTTGTTGAACTTGCTGCAAAGTTGAACAGAAAGTTGTTTCAGAACTTTTCATCTCATAGTGTCTCTTTTGTTTTATAACTTCTTCACTGACAATATTAGTCTCGATATAAGATCAAACAAATACAGCTAAAATAAATTTGAATCATTCATTCATTTAATATTGAAATTCCACCAAGCACCTTCAGTCGAAATCTTAAATTACAGCTAAAATAATTAATATTTTAGCAATTAGACGAAAAGTTATGAATTAAAAAACATGTTTGCAAACTAATGCTGTCAGCTACTGACACTGCTTAGCATATAGAGTCTTATACAAACTTTTTGCTTGCACTTCCGGGAAGGTTAAAAGCATAGTAAAATTATCTTACAGTAGATCTCATATTATATATAAAAATCAATGTTTGTATTTCTGCCATGCAGTTCATTTTGACAACGTATGCTTGCACTTGCACGAAAGTTATAGTACAACTAATTTACAGTAACATAGACAATCGGCAGCAAACGTCAAACGTCAAAAAGACAGAAAAAGAAAATATACACTTCAATAAACACAATCAAAACACACTTTCTTTCGTTGAGTAGCATTGAAACGCTTGCTGGGAACCGGCTAGTAATTGATAAAAAAATAATTATTACACTCATTTCATTATTTAATCATTTGATAAGGCTCATGATGAGCGAATTTGATAAAAATAAATATTTCCAATCGTCGACTTAAGAATTGTTTTTTATATGTATTATATATTATTCCTTCGTTTGTTTCATTTATGTTTTAATTAAAGCACAAGTCGCAGATACGACAACTTTTCGGAATAATAATATTATTATTTGTTCACGTTTTTGACTTTAAAATAAATGCGCATACCTGACAAGGTAATTGCAAAAATACGTGAGGCATAATTTTGACATTTGAAGGCTGGCTCGTTTCACTTAAAATGCCAACGGTAGAGTTTTATTAAGACGTTACCCTCGAGGATATGAAAAATATTATATTTAACTTTACCGTCGGGCTTTACTGCGAATTTTCCTTCGCGGCGTTTATTCATTCATTAAGTTTAGTATACGTGAATAAATAAATCAAATAAGTTCAAGGTTATTTCAATAATTACCATCGTATTTATTGAGGCCCGGAAATACAGACTGCTTTAGAGGATCTCTTTAAATACATCTGTACATTTTATGTGAATCGTTAAAGAAGCGATAAATCTTTATTGTGTAATATTTTATAAATTATGTCGAAAGTTCAATACAAAACTTGTTGATGTTTTTATTTTTTCTAAGACCAATTTTATCGACAGACTATGTTGGTACTACTTAGAGGTCTGCATGGGCCCGGGCTCTGTCCACGGGCCCCTAAGCTAAGTTCCCTAAGGCCTCTAAGTTCGGGTGGGTAAGCGCAATTGAGATTCGGTCTCGGGCCGGTTCGTGTCATAAGTCAGCCATAATTATTTGAATTATTACCAGTTCTACAGAGAATCGTAAATTGTTGTAAATTTGTAAAAAACGTTTTTTCGGGCTGAGAAGTATAAATCTGGACTTAGGGTTGGGTTCTGGTAACAAGTGTGGTATTAGACTCAGGCACGAGCCGGGTCGGGCCTGAGTCTTTCGGGCTCGGATCGGGTAATTTTGTAAAATTTCGGCCCGTTCAAACTTCTAGTACTACTATTATTTATTATATAAGCCCGGGTTCCGAGATCTCGACCAATTTGGTAATCCTGTATTTCCAGGATCACTTAATAAGGGATTTCGGTATTCACTATAACATGTAAAAATCAATTTTAAAATCTTAATTATTACAGATATACTACTATAAATTTTGATAATAAAACATATCGCGATATGTAGTGTAACTTCAGTTTATTCATATATATATTTTTGTATAATACCAGTATATAGTTTAACGAATTAAAGTTATAATGACTCCTTTTTATATTTTGTAGCAGTCGTAGACAAGAACATAAAGTTTAGTCTAAGACAGAAATATTCAATTGCAATCATTTATTTTTTAGGGCGGTATAAGATTTTTTTTTCAATTTTATGTAATATCTTGGGAATGTATGTTTGATATCTCTTCTTCTCGAATTACTCTCAAACAACTGTGAAGTAGGAAAAAAATATGTCGCTTAGGCCGTTAGCTGTAACGCTTGTTATTTTTTTTCATTAAGCTTAGTGATATCATAAACAAATACAAACATGAAGTTATGGTAAATGATCAATCCCAGGATCTTGGAATTGAATGATTATAAATTATTAAATCTCGGGATCACAAAAAGAGTAGAAAATTGGATTCCCTATTTGTAATGTATAAGGAGTTAAACTGCTTTTAAAATGTTTATTTATAGTACTAAATATTCAAACAGCAAGGCAGAACTTTTTTATTATTTTTTAATTGTAATATAATTTTTAAAGCGTGTAACATTAATTAATATTGAATTTAAGTTATAAAGCTGTAATATTTGACCTACAAGATATTCAAAATTTAAGTGTTGAAATGGCCATTATATACCATATTATACCACATTTCTTTTTATATGTATTTTTAATTTAAAAAACAAACGTTGTATTTTGAGTATTTAAAATGAAAATATATTAGTTTTTTCTGTTATTATTATTCACTTTTAAGGTGTTTACTGTCAATACTTGGTGGAATGGCATTATAATAAAAATGTTTTTTTTATTTTTATTTTTTGTTATTATTATGTTAATCATTCTATTAATTTAGAGCAGGCATGGGCAACCTTTCCTAGGCCTGAGGCCAAATTATCGTTCAAAGGCCGGAACAAATTACTAAACATTATAAAGTTATAATAAATTAAATAAAACAAGTTGCTACTTCTAGACGATGAACGACATAATATTAATATTTTATAGTGATTACAAAATTTAGAGTGAAGATTGACCTTGAACTTGAATTACGAGACTAGCAATATTGGCTTCCTGGAACTATTAATTTCTTTCTCTATTATTTCTAGATGGATTTCTCTAGATAGATTTCTCTTCGGCCGAAATGAATCAGGACCGGATAAAATAGCCCGGGGGGCCGGTGGTTGCCCGTATATGATTTAGAGTTTGGATGATTAATGAAACATCAGTTTAAAACCTTTCAACTATCTACACTCTAAATTCTACAGCATTGCACAATTCCTTTTTTTTAATATAGCTAATAACGTAACTAAATAGCATTGGCTTGTTTTGAGAGAGACTTAAAATAAAATTCAACTGGAAGTCTGGAAAAAGAGAGCAAGTCGGCATCTTTTCAATTCACTGTATATGTAAGTACGTATTTTCTTCTGAACTCGAATCAGGCCAGTTTGAAAAATTATCCTTGTAAAAGGCGAGCAAACTATCTGGCTTCAACAAGATCATTAAATATATCAACGAGTTGGGTTTTTTCTGAAGTGCTTCCTGTGATCAACAAACGGGAGAGCAGTAAAAGTGGAGACTTTTTTGCGGTCGGAGAAAAATATTATATATTCGTGGAGATGTATCTTGGTTTAAACTTTCGACAAAATGTAGTACATTTTGCTAGAGAAAAAAGATACACGTTGATTTCTGATGTTCATTAATCAATCGTTTTATTTTGAAACGATCATTTCCATATGTGTTTATGATTATTATTCATTCTTAAATATACAGCCATGATATTTATTTGACAGAGAACGAAAACTAAAGTACAGTACCAAGCTTTCAAACTTTCATCGTGACTTGTTATTAAAATTGTCTATCTTTATAGATTTTTAACATTATTACCCAATTTTAGAAGCATCACGATCCATTATACGATATGAATTTGTTACGGCATTGATTATAATATTAATTAACTAATAACTTTACATACTATAATTTGTTGGTTCCGTAGTGAAGTGGTTAATTTTGTTGACTTCCGTGATGGATCTCACGTGTTCAAGTCTAAGTAAAAACAGCATTTTTTTCAAAAGATTTACTATGGGTGTTTAGGATGTCTACAAATTTCTTCCCACTCTTACAATCTTATAATTACGGAAACAGAACGAGAGCTATCAGGTAACCGCTAGTCTTGTTCTTTCTCTACCACTTCAGTCCAACTAGTTCTCGTACAAAAGTTGGTTGAGGTGTCTTTATTTAGAAGCCATATGCTCTACATTGGGAGCAGACACAAAAAGAGACATTAAATAGGAATTAAAAGCAAGAATTGTCATTTTAATGTGAGTTTGGAGTTGTTAGACACTAATAATAAAAGTGCTGAATATATTATGGTTTTAATTACTTGTATTCGAAATGGGAAATTGTTGAATTCATAGAATAATTTGACGAATATGGTTTAATTTTATTTAAAGATTGATAATGTACGTAATTTTACATCAAGTTATAGCGGGTGTAATTTGTCAAGTTGAACGTCCAAAATCCATTAGGTGATGGCAAAACATAATGGTGTTGGCACAGCTAAGCTATCATTTGACAAATGCATTTATCATTTCCTGAACTGCATCAAGCTGACATTTGCAGTGGAGTCAAAATTAATTTAAATTCAAATAGCAACACTGAATAGATTATTGCATTAATTATTTTCCATTGTGCAAAATTACCTTTTTATTCTAATTTCCCCACTTTTAGACACAAACGGAATATACGTTATATGTATGTTTAAAATAAAACTAAGTTTTTAGGACTAAACCTATCAAACGAACATTTTCAACTGATAATAATAAATTAATCTCACTTTTAACCAGCTATATGCTGCGATAAGGGCCTTCGATCCCGAATACCTTTTATTTTTTTTATATAATATTTTTTCCAATAAATTAATATTATATCATATTATAAACCAAATAAATACACTGTTCGTCATTTTCATCACTATTTATCGAATTAAATAAAAACCAAATGTTTAAGCAAACAAAAAGATTATCAGAATACTTAAACTATGTAATAATGTATGAACATTAGTTATATAATAAGCAACTTTAACCTTCCAATTACTGAAAAATACTTTTACCAAATAAGCTATTTTTACAATATACGTTACATTATTTGGTTAATTCAAAATATGTTAAAAGTAAATACTGTTTCAATGATTTGTTTAAATTATTAAAACCATAGACCTTGGATAGTATAGTAAATAGAATGCAATGTGTTAACACGCCCGTGACATAGAAACAGTGAAATTAATAACCATAATAATAACAAATTTACCGCTGAATCTATTGACAAAAATCCATCGAGTGCTTTAAAAATGTTATTTATTTATTAACATATACAGTTATTATTTTTATCATCGTAGAGAATATGGCTGTAGTATATTTCTTTTCTTAATCTGATGCATTCAAAAAAATGTACATTCGACAGGTTGATATCAGTTAGAAAAAAAACTAGGCTTAGTGGCCGAAAGATGCATATACAGTCAAATATCTTCATTTAAAAACTTCAAAGTTCTTAAGCAACACAAAATACGAATCAAAATAGAAAAAAGTGTTTTTACTATAATTGAAATGTTTTTATGGACAAACAAAGCCGTCATAACTAATACGACTGCTTTTTCTGATAATAATATAGGTAGGGCTTCCAAACCGGTTTAAACCGAAACCGGTTAACCGGTTTATCGCCTGTTTTGAAAAAACCCGAAAACCGGTTTATTTTCTTCGGTTAACCGCGTTTTATCAAAAATACTCTTTTCTTGTTTGTCATTGTTTTTTTACAAAAGAAAAATGTTTTACAATGAATTTATTGCGTAATATAGGAAACAATTCACATAACACAACAAACATGCATATGAATTTTATAAAATAATCTACTTATGTCTCAAAGTTATCCATGTTGTGAACAGAAATGACTTTTTCAAATAATTTAATATTTTTTCGTAATTATTGACAATTATTTATCAAAAGACGGAATGATTCTTACATGCACGTCACTCAATAACCTTTATTGTAAATTTGACACATTATCCGTATACATCTTGAAAAAACTATTGATAAGGATACCATATAACTATCAAGTACCATTTTCAAACGTATACATTTTAATAAGTGAGTAATAGTCTACATATCCTTACCCATTATTATTTTTTTGTGCTTGTTAGTAGATATATTCTTCCTTTGCATGATTATTGGATTATAATTATTCTAAGTATACTTGATTTTGTCTTTAAATCAACAATGTAAATATCGCTGCTTTAAATATAATATTTTTATTTATTGTATCAACCTTTTATTCTCCATCATAATGCAATATGTGAAAACTAATACCCAAGAGTTAATTCTAATGTCTTACCTAACGGGGGGTCAAAATTATTCCAAGAACTTTGTCCCCTGTCACTTTTACTGTATTGTTCAATTATATGGTTGCTTTTTTTTACCTAAGTACTCGTCCTTTCCTCAGTTGTAAAATTAGACGTTGTGTATTGTAAAGTGTCATTAAATTAATACCAGATGTGGCTAAAATGTTACCCACAAGATCGACATAGTTAGGTAAAATAATCAACAATAGGGTTTGTCCGTAGTTCGCTACGAACAAACCTAGTCGGAATGAGTGATGTTTGTTGTGTTAGTTTAATGCTAATACATTATATTTACAAGTATTTTTCAATGCAGAAAAAATGTTTCTTTTTAATAAAAAAATATGAGATTATTGATAGTTTTCTAAGTATAATATACAAATTGCTTATACGCACTGATTATGAAATTATAGGAAATTAATAAGTCATTGATATTTTTCAGGTAAATAGTACAATATCTATCTTAACTAGAACAATATAAAAAATATATTTAAATACAGCTTTGCTTGGTGCCTATTTTTTATTAATACAATTTTTTAATTCAAATTTGTAGTTTCGTGTAATATAACATTTTAGATGCATTCTTTTTTTTCGAATTATTTTCTTGAGCAATAAATAAACAAACGCACTGTGAACTATGATATTTTAATATAATATTATGTAAGTAATTTTGTACGTAATACGCAAATGAAAATTGTAGTATCGTATAATATCTATATGTATAAATAAATAATTGTTCATAAAATAACATATACCCAATAAATAATTGATGTTATCATAAAATATAAATTATTGTGCTTGTTAACCTCAATTATAATATTACGGTCTGCACATGATGAACATGATAACACCATGTGAGTCCATGGGCGAGTGGTCAACGTCATTTCTTTGGGTTGCGGACCAAACGAGCTTGAATCCCAGTACGGATGGATTTTTGCAATCAGTTCATAGATTTATTTTCTATGACATGGATGTCTGTGATGCTTAATATTTTATTCCACTATCCCTTAAATTACTATGACTGAGTGAGAGTGATCAGCCACCCACTAGTCGTGTGCTAGCCATAACTTTTAATCTCTTCTCTCTTCGAAAAAAGAGGGGCTTGATCAACTGAGTAAAAAGCAGTTCTCGTTAAAAAATAATTGTTTGAGTCTATATGCTTCAAAGTGGAAGTGGAGACATAATATAAGTTAATATTTTTGTATTCTACTATATTTTTGTTTGACATTGGATGTCCTGTCTAGTCGATATGCTTAAAAAATAAATGCACTTATTTAAAGATCTTTCTTTTGATGAGTTTTATTATCAAGCTCTATTTTTTTATTTGACATATTTTATCATAAAATATTTTTCCACATTTAATTGACATTGTTGTATATATATACATATATAAAATGCCTTCTGTGTTCTATCTATAAGATAAATATCGATTTTTCATTAACATTGGAACATTTATAACAAATATTTAAAATTTTCTACAATTTTTTTTTTTGCATACCTACCTAATCAAAATACGTTATATTTCGGTTTAAACCGGTTAACCGGTTTTATGTCCAGAAAAAAACCGAAAACCGGTTAGTTGGAAAGTCCGGTTTATTGGAAGCCCTAAATATAGGTCAAAAAATCATTTTTTTATATATACTATACATAGTTGCCCAAAAAATTTTGCTTTACATTCTTACTTATGTTTTGTTATTTTTTCTTTTGTATCGATTCTGCCCCACGCTTTATCGCACAATGAAGGGGTTGTTAAATCAAGTGTCAATAATTTTCAGGTTTTGTAACCGACTTCCTTAGTGCTTGGGGTATGTATTTTGGGGTGTACTTGAGTTCTTTTATGACCCACACTGTGTTTCATTGAGAGCATTTTCTTTTAAGTGGTTTTTCCAGCTGGGAAAACAACTACTTACTTATAATACGGAAGTACTTGTTCCAAAATTACTATCTCTCAAAGAAGCTTTTTGAGCTATTCCGGTTTTTATTATTATTCTACTTAGAGTTTAATTTTATGAGTAAATAACATTCACTGTAATCACGATGTTATATAAATTTTACACAAATTCTTGATGACGACCAAACATTTCGGCATTGTAGAAAATAAAAAATAGTTACACTTTATAATATATCATATTTTTGGTATGTTAGATTAAAAATAGCTATTAATAAAACGATTAAAACCCAAGATTCCAATGACTACGCAAATATTAATACATCACAGTTACTTAAATCTTTTTCTTTTTTTAATCCATGTCAGCTCTCAATGTAAAGCATATGGTCTTCTATCTAGCTATCTCAACAGAATGTTTCTACGAAAACTGATAGTTACCCAGTTGCTCAACCTTCCTATTTTTCGAAGAGTAGGGATAGAAAAGATAGGATCAGAGCAAGACTAGTAATAAGCTAATCGCTCTCACTACGCCCTGTTATTTTGGATAGGAAGCGTAAGAGGGATTTTTTAGACATCACAAACATCTATGTCTTCGGACAGAAATCAATAAATCAATTGAATAAATGCTGTTCGTACTATGGTTATATCGAAGTCAATGACGTTGACCACTGTGCTACGAACCCGACTTTGACCGGTATACGAAGCGAATGCTTTGCTCTGAAAACACGGTAATTAATAATCACTAGCTGTAAGCCCGTTGACCTCAACGGAGGGATTTTTGTTGCATTTTTAAGTAGTCAGAAAAGTTACTAGCGTGAAAAATAAATTACTAACCTATTTATTGAATAATCCAGAAATTCTGATAGTAAAAGAAATATCTCGGGGCGTATATCGACAGCCCTGCCCTGCAGTATTTAAATTGTAAATTATTTATTTTTGGAATAATGTTCTAGTTTGCTAACAACTATTTTTCGTAATAGCAGAAATTTCGTAAGTTATTGAATTTTTGGAATAATGTTTAAGTTTGCTAACAATCATTTTTCCTAGAAGCAGAAATTTTGTAAATTATTTAATCTTTGGAATAATGTTTATGTTTGCTAACAACCATTTTTCTTAGAAGCAGAAATTTCGTAAATTATTTTATTTTTGGTATAATTTTTAAGTTTGCTAACAATTATTTTTCCTATTAGCAGAAATAGACCTCGTAAATTATTTAATTTTTGGAATAATGTTTAAGTTTGCTAACAACCATTTTTCATAGTAGCAAAAATAGACCTCGTAAATTATTTAATTTTTGGAATAATGTTTAAGTTTGCTAACAACCATTTTTCATAGTAGCAAAAATAGTCTTTGTAAATTACTTAATTTTTGGAACAATGTTTAAGTTTGCTAACAACCATTTTTCTTAGAAGCAGAAATTTCGTAAATTATTTTATTTTTGGTATAATGTTTAAGTTTGCTAACAATTATTTTTCCTATTAGCAGAAATAGTCCTTGTAAATTACTTAATTTTTGGAATAATGTTTAAGTTTGCTAACAACCATTTTTCATAGTAGCAAAAATAGTCCTTGTAAATTGCTTAATTTTTGGAACAATGTTTAAGTTTGCTAACAACCATTTTTCTTAGAAGCAGAAATTTCGTAAATTATTTTATTTTTGGTATAATGTTTAAGTTTGCTAACAACCATTTTTCATAGTAGCAAAAAAAGTCCTTGTAAATTACTTAATTTTTGGAATAATGTTTAAGTTTGCTAACAACCATTTTTCCTATTAGCAGAAATAGACCTCGTAAATTATTGAATTTTTGGAATAATGTTTAAGTTTGCTAACAACCATTTTTCATAGTAGCAAAAATAGTCCTTGTAAATTACTTAATTTTTGGAACAATGTTTAAGTTTGCTAACAACCATTTTTCTTAGAAGTAGAAATTTCGTAAATTATTTTATTTTTGGTATAATGTTTAAGTTTGCTAACAACCATTTTTCATAGTAGCAAAAATAGTCCTTGTAAATTACTTAATTTTTGGAATAATGTTTAAGTTTGCTAACAATTATTTTTCCTATTAGCAGAAATAGACCTCGTAAATTATTTAATTTTTGGAATAATGTTTAAATTTGCTAACAACCATTTTTCATAGTAGCAAAAATAGTCCTTGTAAATTACTTAATTTTTGGAATAATGTTTAAGTTTGCTAACAACCATTTTTCATAGTAGCAAAAATAGTCCTTGTAAATTACTTAATTTTTGGAACAATGTTTAAGTTTGCTAACAACCATTTTTCTTAGAAGCAGAAATTTCGTAAATTATTTTATTTTTGGTATAATGTTTAAGTTTGCTAACAACCATTTTTCATAGTAGCAAAAATAGTCCTTGTAAATTACTTAATTTTTGGAATAATGTTTAAGTTTGCTAACAATTATTTTTCCTATTAGCAGAAATAGACCTCGTAAATTATTGAATTTTTGGAATAATTCAACTGTTTATGTATGCATGTGAAGTATGCGTATTTTGGAATTTTTAGAATAATTTAAATGTGTGCTTAATATATAATATTTAAATTAGATCAATTCTGACAGTTGTGTGTTTGCCCGAGCGGTAACGATCTCAACTCATAATCTACAGGCGATGGTTCGATCGACGGTCGTGGCGTTTTTTTGTATGATAATTCAATTTTTCAGCGACTTGATTTGTTTCGTCAAATAATAAACAGTGTATTGGGAAAATCTATATATTAATAGTCGATAATGTCCGTCCGTCCGTCCGTCCGTCCGTCCGTCTGTAAATTGTCCCCGATTTCCCCTCCCCCTCCGCCGCCCCAGCCCCGCTGCTGTCGCCATTTTTTTATTCATACTAAAGAGATACTTTTTTCGTTTGTATATTATGGTCGCGATTTCGCCTTTTCGATGACGTCAAGAAAGACGGTCCCCCTCCCCCCCATCCTGCCCCGCTGTCGTCATTAATTCATTTCTTCATTTTTCTCTGACGTCATGAGTGAATTTTTGAAATCATGACATTTTTATTTTATTATGTGTAAAAACAATTAATTTTCAAAAAATATTCTCTCAAGCTGTGGGATTCGATACCATGCCCCAATTTTCATGCGCGTCGTTCGGACGGCTTACACACTGGTCTACGAATCCACTTGAGAAAAGCGATATAAAAACTTTATATAATTTAAATAATACAAAGCAAAAAATAAGAACGCGTTTTAAGTGAACTAATAATGACATCTGTGGGTGAAATCTTGCACTAAACGATATTGAATTCCAAGATTTCCACCTGCAGGGTTGTGAACGGCTATATAGGGCTGCTCAATTATATATAATAATTTAATTAACTATTTATTTATATATATACGAAAAATGGTTGTTAGCAAACTTAAACATTATTCCAAAAATTAAATAATTTACGAGGTCTATTTCTGCTAATAGGAAAAATAATTGTTAGCAAACTTAAACATTATTCCAAAAATGAAGTAATTTACAAGGACTATTTTTGCTACTATGAAAAATAATTGTTAGCAAACTTAAAAATTATACCAAAAATAAAATAATTTACGAAATTTCTGCTTCTAAGAAAAATGGTTGTTAGCAAACTTAAACATTGTTCCAAAAATTAAGTAATTTACAAGGACTATTTTTGCTACTATGAAAAATGGTTGTTAGCAAACTTAAACATTATTCCAAAAATTAAATAATTTACGAGGTCTATTTCTGCTAATAGGAAAAATAATTGTTAGCAAACTGAAACATTATTCCAAAAATTAAGTAATTTACAAGGACTATTTATGCTACTATGAAAAATAATTGTTAGCAAACTTAAAAATTATACCAAAAACAAAATAATTAACGAAATTTCTGCTTCTAAGAAAAATGGTTGTTAGCAAACTTAAATATTATTCCAAATATTAAATAATTTACGAGGTCTATTTCTGCTAATAGGAAAAATAATTGTTAGCAAACTTAAACATTATTCCAAAAATTAAGTAATTTACAAGGACTATTTTTGCTACTATGAAAAATGGTTGTTAGCAAATTTAAACATTATTCCAAAAATTAAATAATTTACGAGGTCTATTTCTGCTAATAGGAAAAATAATTGTTAGCAAACTTAAACATTATTCCAAAAATTAAGTAATTTACAAGGACTATTTTTGCTACTATGAAAAATAATTGTTAGCAAACTTAAAAATTATACCAAAAACAAAATAATTAACGAAATTTCTGCTTCTAAGAAAAATGGTTGTTAGCAAACTTAAACATTATTCCAAATATTAAATAATTTACGAGGTCTATTTCTGCTAATAGGAAAAATAATTGTTAGCAAACTTAAACATTATTCCAAAAATTAAGTAATTTACAAGGACTATTTTTGCTACTATGAAAAATGGTTGTTAGCAAATTTAAACATTATTCCAAAAATTAAATAATTTACGAGGTCTATTTCTGCTAATAGAAAAAATAATTGTTAGCAAACTTAAACATTATTCCAAAAATTAAGTAATTTACAAGGACTATTTTTGCTACTATGAAAAATAATTGTTAGCAAACTTAAAAATTATACCAAAAATAAAATAATTAACGAAATTTCTGCTTCTAAGAAAAATGGTTGTTAGCAAACATAAACATTATTCCAAAAATTAAATAATTTACAAGGTCTATTTCTGCTAATAGGAAAAATAATTGTTAGCAAACTTAAACATTATTCCAAAAATTAAGTAATTTACAAGGACTATTTTTGCTACTATGAAAAATAATTGTTAGCAAACTTAAAAATTATACCAAAAACAAAATAACTAACGAAATTTCTGCTTCTAAGAAAAATGGTTGTTAGCAAACTTAAACATTATTCCAAATATTAAATAATTTACGAGGTCTATTTCTGCTAATAGGAAAAATAATTGTTAGCAAACTTAAACATTATTCCAAAAATTAAGTAATTTACAAGGACTATTTTTGCTACTATGAAAAATAATTGTTAGCAAACTTAAAAATTATACCAAAAATAAAATAATTAACGAAATTTCTGCTTCTAAGAAAAATGGTTGTTAGCAAACTTAAACATTATTCCAAAAATTAAATAATTTACGAGATCTATTTCTGCTAATAGGAAAAATAATTGTTAGCAAACTTAAACATTATTCCAAAAATTAAGTAATTTACAAGGACTATTTTTGCTACTATGAAAAATAATTGTTAGCAAACTTAAAAATTATACCAAAAACAAAATAACTAACGAAATTTCTGCTTCTAAGAAAAATGGTTGTTAGCAAACTTAAACATTATTCCAAATATTAAATAATTTACGAGGTCTATTTCTGCTAATAGGAAAAATAATTGTTAGCAAACTTAAACATTATTCCAAAAATTAAGTAATTTACAAGGACTATTTTTGCTACTATGAAAAATGGTTGTTAGCAAATTTAAACATTATTCCAAAAATTAAATAATTTACGAGGTCTATTTCTGCTAATAGAAAAAATAATTGTTAGCAAACTTAAACATTATTCCAAAAATTAAGTAATTTACAAGGACTATTTTTGCTACTATGAAAAATAATTGTTAGCAAACTTAAAAATTATACCAAAAATAAAATAATTAACGAAATTTCTGCTTCTAAGAAAAATGGTTGTTAGCAAACATAAACATTATTCCAAAAATTTAATAATTTACAAAATTTCTGCTATTACGAAAAATAGTTGTTAGCAAACTAGAACATTATTCCAAAAATAAATAATTTACAATTTAAATACTGCAGGGCAGGGCTGTCGATATACGCCCCGAGATATTTCTTTTACTATCAGAATTTCTGGATTATTCAATAAATAGGTTAGTAATTTTTTTTTCACGCCAGTAACTTTTCTGACTACTTAAAAATGCAACAAAAATCTCTCCGTTGAGGTCAACGGGCTTACAGCTAGTATGTCTTTAATATGAATAAAAATATTGCGTCAGCGGAGCTGGTGAAGGAGGGTGTGGGAAGGGGCAGGGGAGGGGAAATCGCGGACAATCATGCAATCATTCGGACATTATCGAGTATTAATATATAGACGAGTATTAATATATAGATTACATATTTATTATTGTTTCGGAAAACACATGATTTATTACATTTTTTTTCATATATAAATGAGGATGTTAGAATATGTCAGAAGATGTATAGTATATCTATTCTAAGCTAGTTCATATATGTACATAGCTAAGTTAATGTAAATTTAAATATGGTATTGACGAGGGCGTAAAACAAAATAACCATAACTATAATCACATAACTTACGTTTAAAATACATTTTTTCACATTATAATAAAAAAATCAACATGTTAATCAATCATGCTAGAACGAAAAAGTTTCATACCTTGGCCACGGAAGATTTTTATAACAATTTTTTTTCTTATAAATATGATTTAAATAATGATAAATAAATGTGTTAAATACAAATAATAGTAACTACATATTATGATTAATGATTTACATAAATATAATTTAAACAGTTAATTAATTGTCTTAATTGGTACCAAGAAGTTCTAATTACTTTCAAACTACTACTAATAAATGAGGCTTTGAACATTTTCTTTTGAATAGAGTTGAATTTATTTGCGCTGTGTTATTAAATATTCTGGCACGTACGGACGTTGCATCGATTAAATAAAGCTTTTTAAAGCGAAGGGGATTCATTGAAGCTTTTTTTATCTTTTCATAGTGATTGGCCAATTTGCTTTTGAGCTAGAATGAGGCATTTCAATAAAATTTGCATTCAAGATAACTTCTCTTACAAGAAAAATGAAATTTTTGCACATTTGTGCAATAGTAATTTAAAAATTTACACCTAGATGAGATATTGGATTATAATTTTATGACAGCTTTTTATTATCTATCTATACAAAATGTTTTTTTTTACAATCTATCTTTATGAAGAATATATATAAATATGAAATGATCTCTCCACCAGAACGTAAATCACTTTTAGGGTGTTCACTGTCAATACTTGGTGGAAAGGCATTATATTAGTAAAAACACAATATTCCTTTGTACTTCATTCCAATTTATTTAATATGTCAGGACCGGTTTCGCTCATTACGAGCATCGTCAACTGAACGTAAATAACAGCCTTCTTTTTCTTGTGCTCTTTGTCCGACAATAGTACTTTGAATTTTACCATGGACTATTTTTGATTAAATTGGCATGTTATTGACAAAACACTTTTGCAATAACATAATAATAAGATTGTCAAGATAGGTTAAAAAAAAGCAACGTATTTAGTTCTAAAACTGTGGAACTAAATACGTTGCTATTTTAACCCTATTATAATGGGTTCTACCGAGTAAATGCCAAATCAATCAATAAGATTGTTAAGTTCTAAAAAAAATACCGTCAGCTAGTTGGTAGCTATTTCGAATTTACGCCATCATTAAGACTATAGGTAAACTTTCGTGATATTATGTGTGCTATGCTCCACATTTGGAGGAGACATGGCATGAAAAATAAAAACTTTTAGTGTCCCATTCATCACGCAAAAAAATATTTTTTACAGATCGTATCTCGCAAAGAAACAGCCTATTTGAATTTTGGGTTGAATGTAGATTATGTATATCCAATCGTCATAATTTATTAGTTAAAAGGCCTATCTGAAATTTTTATTTATTTGATTAACGAAACATTATTTTTGCTCTTCGACCTTTTCTTTTTATTTAGTAAAAATATCTCACAAAAACCCATGTTTAAACATATCCCCGTTAAAGATACTATATTAAGATTATTTTCAAAGTAAGATTAATGAATAATTTATTTTATGTAATATCAAATTATCCTTGAATAATTACCTTTTAAATTAGGACTAATCGTGCTTAAGGGCCCTTATGTTCCCTTTTTATACGAGTAATATTTTTTTAAGCTCAACTCCAGAACGTTAAAAGAAACATCAAACGCATCACATGAGTTTACACACTTAACTGTACACGTGCCGTCCCATCACGGGTTATATTACGGATCCAGGCGTGGGTAAACATTTCGGTTTAGGGGGCAGATGGAAACAGAATACAAATTTTAATTACGTGTAAAAATGGTATTATTGTATTAATAACATTTATAATAATATGAATCCTGAATGTTTTAATTTATAAAGGTATCTTTAGTTGTCTAAATACAATCATAAGCATTATTTCACTTTGAAACAATAAATTGTCACTCACGATTTTGCATAATGAATCGAAACAAATTCAGATTACATTGAATATAAAAGTAAACATTCAGTTTTTTGAAGAGAAAAAATTTTTTGATTAAAAAAATAATCAGCATTCATTCACAAATATAAATCGTACTTGTTTAAAAACATTTTTAAACAAGTACGTAGAGATTATAATAAATGAAATGATTTTATTGTAAGTGGTTATCTAAATTATTTTTAGCTTTTAAAAGTAGCTGGAAGATTTTTGCTCTCGATTCAATTATAGAATTAAGTTGATAATTCTGTACAGTTTTTGATAATTTACACAATATAATTAGAGTATAATTTAACATTTCGACTGAAGCTGCTTAGTGAAATTTCAATATTAAATTTGAATCGTTAAAATTACGTACATTCTCACAGATGTTGACACTAACTACCCGGGTTTCGCCTTTCGGCATCTTCAGGCGTTCAAGTGCACGGATGAACTTGAACTGACTTCTAACTTACTTGATTGAACTGTCAGTTCAAGTTCACCCGTGCACTTGAACGCCTGAAGATGCCGAAAGGCGAAACCTGGGTCGTTAGTGACAAAATCTGTGAGAATTTACATAATTTGAACGATTCAAATCTATAATTAGGGCTAATAAAAAACATACTTATTATAATTATTAAACAATATTATATTATATAAATACCTGTTATTAGTATTTTTATTTGAAGACATGCATAACATATAAAGACACCAATTGTTTAAATATTATGATAACACAGTATGTTTAGTGAAATGATAAGATTCAATAAAAATGAGCTCAGAGACTTTTGCACGATTTTTTAACGGTTAATTTAAATTGCTCATTGCAATATTACTATAACTATCTCTAGCAGCATAAAATCAATTATAATATTATATTATAAGTATAAAAATATTATATAAATAAAAACACAATATTACTTTGAACTTTATTCCAGTTAATAAAAAAAGTTCAAGACCGGTTTCGCTCATTGCGAACATTGTCAACTGATCAACTGATTGTCAGTTGACAATGCTTGCAATGAGCGAAACTGGTCCTAACCTTTTTAATAAAGTGGAATAAAGTTAAAAGGAATATCGTGTTTTTATAAGTATAATGCCTTTCCAACAAGTATTGACAGTGAACACCCTAAATGTGATAAAAATATTAAATTATGTATTTATTTTTAATCACAACTAAAGCAATATATTATAATTTTTCAAGAAAACTCGTTTTCTCTTAAATGAAATTAAATAATTTGTAAACTATGAAAAATATATTTCGTTGATTGTGTAGGTGATACTGAACAGATAGTGTATATTTAAAAGACTACTTTTGCCACAAATAAACTGCATACTGTCGCTTACTAGAGCATCTAAACAAACCTTCTTTGAACAGAACTGAATGAAGCTGAAATCTCTCCGGAAGGGGTATAGACCGAAGGATAGAGTGAGTAATTTAGAGCTAATCGCTCTCTCTACGCATCGTTTTACAAGACCAAACAGAGTGTGCATGTCGAGGATGATGTTACAGAAAATATCACAACGTTTGAAGTTTAAATGTGTAAATCGTTAGTAATATCATTTTTTGTAAATTTCTGACTTATATTCGAGACTCCGTTACATCGCGAATGAAAGTCCAATAGCATTGATTACTTGGATTACAGTATTACACTGTATTAAATATAAACGTTTGATAATGAAATATAGTTCACACTGAAATTGTCTATAAAATTAAAACTTTTTCTATTGCAGTTTTTTTTATGTTTACACTGCCATATAGAAAAACGCATGCAGTGGCCATTAAAAGCTCGTTTTACGATACCATTGTCAATAATTGTAGGCTTGTGTTATTTTGTTTCGGTGTATGATAGTAATGTAGCTTTTAGCAACCTTTTTGTTCAAGATAAAATAAAATTTATAAATTGGATATTGCAAAGGTTGGTTGACAAATTATGACACATGTTTTGCTTATTTAAGAAGCACATTCAAATAAACTATCGTATGGTTAGCGAATGAGCAAATAATTGTTTCTTATTCTAAATTCAGAAATTGCGAAATGAATGTTGGAGATTTTCCCTTTCAAATGTACGCAGGGAGGCAGTAAGATTAATTACAAATTAATTACTATCGTGACGAGTAAATCTCCATGAAAAAAATTGGTTGTCTGTAAAGTCGGTTTACGGACGATAGTTTAACGTGACAACGTCATAAGAAAACATTGATGAAGTGATTGCATACTTTTATGAATAAAATGGAATCATTTTTATTGAATTATCATTATTTTGTATGGATACGAAGAAGGAGTGAAATGAAATCTACAATTTTTTATTGATATATTTTATTCGCACTCATTAATTCAAATATGTTTATTACTTTGATGAACAGTTTATTTACAAGTAACAATGTGCTAGAGATAGATGCGGCACAATCCGAACGGTAGGCTGATCGTGCCTCTCTATCGCTTATCCGCGCACTCGCTCGCACGCTTGCCTTCGGCGTAACGCAACAAACGGGACAATGAGTCATGTTTTTTCGTGCGTGCAGCGGGCGTCATCGATTTATAAGACGTTGCCACGTCAATAAATTTAACAATTGGAAACCACTTGTTCTATTTAAATGTTATTTAATTTCTTTTGTAAGGTCTATGACGTAGGGGTAAGCGTCAAAGAGTTCTTTGACGGATTGCACAGGCTTGAGTCCCAGTACGAACAGTATTTTTTCGATAGATTCATCTATTTCTGTTCGAAAGCATAGGTGTTTGTGAATTTAGGGCATCCAATCCCGGGATCCCGTTCAATTTTCTGATCCCGAAATCTCGGGATCTACATGGTCATGATCCCGGGATTTTGGGATTGAGAAATTTTGAGTAAATCCCGAAAAGTGAGACGAAATTGGCAAATTATGGATATAAAATTCCTTGGTGAGTTAAAGAAAAAAATAGGTTTCGTGACAATCCTGGGAAAAAGTATACCAAATCGTCGATTTCAAATTCCTCGGTGAGCTAATTTTTAAAAATCCGTGTTTTCTTTTAAATAATCATATTTTAAGTTGCGCGTAAAAAAGACGTCATCCCAGCACAAATATGACGCGTTTAGCCCAGCTATCTTACGAACGATCGCTGATAAGCGGGCGCTTATCTCGTTATCGCGTTATCGCGTATTTATTAAATTCATAATAGAAAATTATGAAACAAAAAATTATAACATTGTTACTTATTACGTATTTATAAAAAAATGCATGAAGATGTGAGTGAATAAAGCTCTTAGCAATTTTCAATTCGCCTGTACTAATACTCGACAACATCAGTGAAAATGATCATACGCTTTAATATGAAGTAGAAGATGTCAAAATTTTCGCGGAACATCTTTACGGGTTCCACGGAACATAGTTTGGGAAACCCTGTCGTAATCGATGGTTTATCGTTGTGGAAAAATGATTATCAAACGACGCCAAAACGTGTGTTAAAATCTATGCATAAATAATTTCAAAGTATACAAGAGTCAATTAATAACAGCAAATGTTTTTTATCACTACACTAGTAGCGTATAATACAATAGTTCATTCACAATTGTGGAAAACTGGCGCAAATTACACTCAGGTTTAATGGGCGTCAGACGTTTAAGGTAAGCCGCGTAATGTGACATTATGGTAACACATGTTAGAGGTTTCTTCTTTGCAGCGACATGTCCCATTGTTTAACCATTAGCAGTCCCTAGCGGCGGGGCTCTTTAACGTTTTGATGGTATAAAAAATAATGTCGAGAATAATCGCTCGGTATGCATTTTAAAAAGCCGGGATATGGCTTTATGCAGCACCAACGATGACTTTTACGATTGTTTTATCCAGTACGCTTACATTAACCAATATTATTCTTTTGAAATGGAATTAGTATAAAAATAAAACATTAATTTATGAACAGAGCTTAATAAAAACATACACTAAAATATGATAAAAATAGCAACTTATTTGGTTTTACAGTTTTTATATTTATATTCAGTTTTTATAAATATAAAAACGGTAGAACAACTTACGTTGCCATTTTTATCATATTATAATAGAGTTCTACCAAGTTAATGCCAAGTCAATCAATAAATTGAAAGAAGCCGATATGGCTACTCAGGTAATTCTTTTTAATATATAAAAACTGTTGAGCTAAATACGTTGCTATTTTGCTCATATTATAATGGAGTTATACCAAGTAAATGCCAAGTAAATCAGTAAAACAGACATTATTGAAAATGTATATTTTTTTTACAATATCCACTCCCAATGTGGAGCGTATGGATTCCTAATGAACTTTATCTCAACAGAAATGTTTCTACGACAACTGCTTGTTACTTCAGTTGCTCAACCTTTCTTTTTTCCAAAGACAGTAAAAATTTAAGGACGATCTACGCTATGATCCGTTTTAACTTTTTCGTTGCCGTAAATAATTAATAGTAATTACCTAGCAGGCCGGCTATAATTTGCGACTATTAATTTAATTAGTTATTGACGAGAAAACTAACTTGAGCACGAAAAAATTCATGAGATATGTCGTATGTTGCAACCATCGAGTTAATGATAGAACGGTAGGGAGGGGGGAATTTAAGACATCACTAACATCCATGCCATTTAACAGAAATACGTAAATCGATTCAAAAAACAATGTGTGACCTCCGTAACCGAAGTCAACGACGTTAATCGCTCGACCACGCAGTTGGCATATAAGTACAAAATAGCTTTTTTTAAAACTCTGTTTTATTTTAAAAAGGAATGACAAAAATACAACAAATAAAGATATTTATAAACTGGTACGATGAAAAAAATTATGGAAAGGCATTATATTCAAAAAATAAAACACTCTTTTGTATTAATTAAGATTAATTAAAACCGGTACAGATCATATTAAATAAATGTAGAATTACCGATTTTGTCATGAGCGAAACCGGTTGGTAATTAGTAATAATTTATATTTTATTTTTAAATATAATGTTTTTCTACTAAGTATTGACTTAAGCACCCTAAAAGTGATTGATTGGGATTACTTCAACATGCGTAAACTATTAAATTATTAATCAATACAAAAAACATCTCTTATCTGAATTCAAATCCATAATACTTCAACCAAGATGAACAAAGGCAAACAACATTACCTAATCGGATAATACAAAACAATAGAGCTAATAACTATATTCGTATTAAACCTGTACGATTTTCTCATTGAATTACAATCCTATTTTCTGAGAATATGCGATCATGAACATTGCCGTTATATATTTTAATAATTTCCACTCTCAACTTGGAGCATATGTGATCCTGATAAATCTCATCTTAACAAAAGTTATTCTACAAAACAAAATCCTGTTTTTAGATACTTGATCTTTATTTAAAAAAAAGTATTGATTGAAGAATGTAGGTAGTATGTTAAGCTAATCGCTTTTGTTTCGCCCAGTTTTTTCAAGACTCGGGTGGTTGATGATTTATTTTATTTGCTTTCATTGTATATGTATATGTATTTTTTACTAAAGTACCTGTACCAACAATGCTTTCAACAACGTTTAATTGAATATTTGATTCGAAGTAGGGTCTTTAACCCGACTTAAATCGAAACTGGTTAACCGGTTTATTGCCAGTTTAAAAATTAACCGAAACACGGTTCATTTTGAACGGTTAACCGGGGTTTTTTGAAAATTATCTTTCCGCCTTAAATTTAAACAACTATTCATATTTTGGGCCTGTGGCACAGTGATCAACGTCATTGTCTTCCGTGACGGATATAACATGTTGAAGTGTCTGTACAAACAGCATTATATTATCCAAAGGCATGCGATATCTAAAATTCCTACCCGTCCAATCCAAAAATAACGGGGCATAGCAAGAGCGATTAGTTAACCAATGGTTATATCTTAGCCATATCTTTATATCTCTACTCGTTTTGTAAAAAAGAGGTTGAGCAATTGAATAACAGCCAGTTTTTCTAGAAAAAAACATTTTTCAGACCAAGGGTCGGCAACCTTTTGTTGTTATTACCCTGTAATGACATGTGTAGACAAATATTTTAATCTAGAGAACCTTGCGGGCCACACCACGAGTGAGTGCGTGGAGGTTTCTCAACAGCTGCGCGGCCGCTCGCGCGCGCAGCTTAGAGGGAACGTTAGTTTCTATGTGAATTCAAAAATTTTACTACCCGAAGAGATTTATTTTAAAATTAAAGTAATTATAAAAATACTCGAGGAAATTTTCCTGAACATTAAAACGGTATCTTTTGAGTAGGTAAGCTGTAAAACTAAAAAAAAATGATTGCACAACTAGCTGCATTTTAGGTCAATGCTGAAAAATTACCGTCATTAATGTCTGAGCTGATATTGATAGGGCTTCGCTAGAGCAAGAAGATTTACTGCAAAATTGAAACTGTAAAAATGAACTCACTTCAGACATCTACTATCCTCAGAGCTTTGAACTATTACCCTGTTTTGGTTTATTTATTTGATGGAATATATTCCAACACTCGATTTATTTATTCTACCTCGTGTTCGTTGGTTTAATATATCATTTTTTAAATAATCTAATTGGACATTTTCTATAACGTCATCATTTTATCTCTTTATAAAACAATCAAATTCAATAACCTTTTACTGACATCGAATTTTAGTAACTCAAAAAATATCGATTTATTTTAGTTATCTTATTCTCTTTTTCTTTGACCATTTTCGCTCCCTATGTAAAGCATATGGCCGCCACGTGGCACCTCCATGTTTCCCTCTCTCCCGCCAATTACTTTTCTTCCTCTCATTACATACCAGCATCCCTCAGTTCCGCTGAGTACATTCTTTGGATAGTACTCGACGATCGTCCGGGACGCTAGAATCCCACCGTTCAAAAGAAGAGACAGTCAGGATTAAGGCTTTCCGGAGGCATCCCCAACACGTGACCTAGTCAGTTTCAACATCTCTCCATAACCACTGATGTAACGGGGCGCTTTCTTGTACGTTACCTAATCTCCGAATTCCCCACAAAATCAAGCGACCTCGCCCCCACTATCCGACGCAAGCATCTGCACTCAAAGCTCAGTATACGGTTTTTCTGAGTCTTCGTCAGGTGCCATGATTCGCAACCGTAAAGCAGTACCGGCAGAATGCAAGCGTTGAGTAAGTGGCATTTGGTTTTAATCGAGTACAGCTGTGTGTCCCAGACAGTCCGCATTGAGCTGAATGTGGCTCCAGCCATTCATAAACGAATTTTTAAATTCCTAAACGGTTTTTCCAGAATATTCGTCAAGTGCCATGATTCGCTACCGTAAAGCAGTACCGGCATAATGCAAGAGTTAAGCAAATGACATTCGGTTTTAATCTAATACAGCTGTGGTTTTTATTTATAACCAAGGTTTTATTTTAAGCCAAAACAATTTCAGGTGAAAATACTAACCTTGCTTGTGAAATATGAAAATATATTCTTTTTTTTTAAACTAAGTAACCATGTTGATAAAAGCCGGCTTGTTAATTTCGTTTGAAAGCAGGTTTTTGAAAACCGACAAGCCCTATTTACTGCTACTCAAGTTATATTTTGTAATTGATAAGTTATTAATTAAAATCTATATTTAATTTATTAATAAATAACCTTCGCAAGCCTCGCACGTGTCACAATTTGTTACAAAACTAATGAAATAACAAAGATATCAAATTAAATTTTATGTTGAAAATGTTATTATTAAAATTGTTGAGAGCTTTTAAACGACCATGTTTTTGCTTAATTTCAAATAGTTCTGACAAATAAGTGATTTTTCGAAAAATATACATACAAAACACATATTCTATATTATAATTTTTATCAATCGATTCCGCCTGTGTATCGTTTTACGTTACGTAGCTAAAAGCAAAAAGACGACGTATAAAATAATTTAAAATGGGAAATTTAAAATAAATAGCGTGTCTTCTTTGTAATGCTGGCGATACACAAAACTGCAGCGGCAACTTAAAGCCATGTTTTGTCTGGAGCACATTATAAAATGAACGTAAAACATAAAAAAAGGAAAAGTCAACTTCTCTAGCCTGATTTTTTTATACAATACTCCGGGGACCACTTGTGAGAGTTCTCAGTGTTCAGCTTTGTTTTATTTCGAGCTTGAAAATTTTATGTGAGTTATTATTATTACGGCCTGTTTTATACTTTCAAAAGTACACTGTATCACGAACAAGATTCCTTAAGAAATGTTTCTCGTGTATAAATATTAAATCGTGGCATCTTTGTTTCCATGCTGTTATCTTTTTAATACTCTCTCAATCGACGTAAATAGTTTAAGGACATACCTGACAACAGTTGAGGTAATGTTATTTTTTCATTAATCGAAGTTTTTGCATTGAGACACTGCAGTGGCTTACCTGCAAATAAAAGAAAAAATATTATTATGTTTTTCATATAAATTTTCAATTGTTAGCACTCTTAGATGGAATAATTTTAACATCGCTTGTAAATAAGTACACATTCACATAATTTTTAACCAGCGCATTCTGTGACAGCTGACATATAAATAATTCTTTTATTGTTTTCCAAGAGTAGTTAGTCTACCTAAATGAGTAGAATTTAATAAACAAAGTTCAGTTCGAATTAATTCATTTCACAGTTATAGTTAAAAAATAATAAATTTTATCTTGGATTTGGTGCATCGAAGTCAAAAAGCCTCACTGTTGGGTTACTATTTGCAAAGAATTTCTTGAAGCATTTCATTAGAAATTTATTTCCATTGAAAACATCCCCACATTAAAATACTTTGGACGAAAGTTTTTGATTGAAAGTTAAACTCCGTTCCGTGAAATACGGCGTCGTCCTAAAAGTGAAAGTTTAGAGAAGAGAAACCTGTAAAGCAGAGGATGAGAACTATTGCACACTAATAATAAATTGTAAGAATATATATATTATATATGTTTTTTTAAGTATTCCTTTTTCACAGAAGAAAAATAATAATAAATAAAGATTAGTTATGTAAAATTTCAGCAGTTTATATTTAAAAATAAACGATACCTGATCATAACACTTTCAATAAACGTGCTATGCTTTTAAAACTTTCTATTACAAAACTGTGAATGTCTAAAATATAAACTTTACTAGATACTAGGGTTTTTAAAACAACCAGTTTTCGGATTTCAATATTTCTTAAAACCCTGATTAACTTAGTATTTTGTTGACTGAAATAAAAAATAATCTTTTGCTGGGAAATGTATGGGTTTTTAGACTTATATAGGTATAATTTGGCTTTGAGTGTTTTGGAGTTTGACATACACGTGAACATCTGAATCAAAATGCACAACAAAATATTTTTAAAACATTCATTGATTACTGACATTCATGCTGACTATTAAAATACATATTTTATCTCGTTTTATCTTGTAACTATGTTGGTTTGAAATAATTAAAATTTATTAAACAATAATAAAATTAGTTTTATGAATCCTAATATTAGAAACAGTTGTTGTTTAAAATTTAAAAAACCCAGATTTCGAATGTCAATTAAAAAAAACCGTCAAGTAAAATACTAGATACCGTATTGTCAAAATTGTACAATTTTCTGAAAAGGTTTTATTTTTCTCTCTAAAATTTTTGATCGTTTCAATAGTTTGAACATGAGTATTATGTTACACCAAATACGTGAAATAGGCATCGTTAATCTGCTGAATTTGTGAATTAGGCAGCATATTGAATTCTTTTACTGTCAAAATGACACTTAATGTAGTTTTTATACGTTTGCTAAATTTAGGAATAATATGGAATTATCCAATTTGTATTGTGCGTGATAAAAGATTTCACTGATTCGGTGTACCAAATATTTATGTTATTAAAATTTCATTTCAGATATCTACAATGCCTAATTACAATCATGTTTGAACAACTATAATCATACCTAAATAATCACCTTAGCCAAAACGTGACTTATCCCTGTCTTAAAGAGTTGAAAGCACTTCTGATTTATTACAAGGGTCAAACACGAGGAGTCACGTCTGGTTTTAAGGGTGACTTAAACTAAATGCGATTGCTCTCTTGGTAAAATGTTTTCTTTTTTCCTCTTTCCTGCTTCGTTCTTTTTTTCGTTCCGCTAAATAGCGGAAGACTAAATTTCAGTTGTTATTTTTCCTGCGTGAAACATGTGGTGTGAAAAAACTTACTGATTTGGCGTTGAACTTTATGAAATAAAGAATTTGTTAGAGCTTATTCAATAGGACAGATTTCTTAAATATTTTATTTTGAAAATCATCATCATTCATTGTTAGTTTTAAAGTTATCTTTATTATATCTTTCTTTAAAACAAAGGTGCCGTAACTTCTTGTCAAGCTAAAGATTTTTTTTTAATTTCGATTTTGGTAAAATTAAATTTGATAACTTTGTAAAATTGATGTTTAGCTTCTTTACAAAAAAACGAATAAATTAAAAAGTGATTCTTATTTATAACATAAATATTAGAATCAATTTTTAGTTTATTGTTATTGTGTCTAATGATGCTTCTTACGAAACACTCTCCATAATTTGTTACATCACGTGTAAATTAAAAAAGTTATCAAATTGAGTTTTATATCAGTCAATGGTTATCATCTCACTCATTTTAAAAGTTCTTACGATGGCGTGATATCGATTTTTTTTTAACGGCAATCTATTTTTTTATGGCATGTAAATATTTTGAATTTTTTTACCTTTTTAAATTACATATGTTGCCCACAACCAAACAATAACCGTAATATACATTAACTAGCGCCCTATCTAGTGCACAGGGAAAAGGTTGTTAAATGGAAAACTTTCGGGCTAGGGTTGTTTATAAGGAATAATTACATCTCACCGATTCCATAAGTATTTTCTACTGTCCAAACATTTAATATCGATCGATAGTATAAAATATTGATTATCTGGCGTTTCACCAGAAAATATCTGACTATTTAAATACCAATAGTATTTTAATCAAACAAGATTGCCTACTAATATTATAGTTTCATATAATTAAGCACAATGGTTTTAACAGCAGATACAAATTGAGTGAAATCATTGGTTTTGTTAGAAAATCTATTCTTAGCTTATAATTAGAGCTGATAAACTTGATACACACGGACATAATGATGTTTCGAACAAATTTCAAAATCATTTTACACAGCTGGGGTCAAGACATTTGGGATTCTCGTGGGTTGATAGACACATAGGTGAGAAACTGGGAAGATTTCCATGGATACCATTAAGAGAGACGTGGTTGAAGTGTTATATGTGAATATAAACAAGGAAAAGACACAACGGGTTTGGATCAATGAATATAGACGGATGAGTAAGACATAGCATGAAAATTCAGATAGCAACGCAACAAACGACAAATTTAAAATAAATATATTTACGTTTTTTGTGAATAACATTTATATTACCGGGTATGTTATTTAGCGGTCGAGTGTTCAACGAACTTGGCTTCAAGTGTGGTGCTTACTGAATTTTGCTCATAAATTGATTTTGCAATTGATGCATGGACTATGAGTTTCATTTATATATTTCTGCATATAGATGTTATGTTTATAGTTTTTACTAAAACACTTTTGTGTGTTGGTTCAATTTTATTTTGATAACATAATTTTACACTTTATAAATCAATAAATCAATCTTATAATTAAGAAGAAAATCGTGAGATTGTGACAGGTTGCAATTGTTTTCTTATACTACTAAAGTTTCATACTTCAATTGTTTTATTCTAATGCACGAAGGACATTTGAAAATAGAACGTCATACAGAATAAAACATAGTACGCTATGGTATTGAGTATAAATAACATAGACATATTTTTTTTGTGCTTTAAATTACCTGATAATATTTTAATTATAAAAAACGGTGTGCCAATTTATTGATTAGCTGTCCACCAATCATTATCTTTCTACACCTACTCATTTCAAATTAGTGAGATTTAATAACTAATGAGCATACAGTTCTCTTAGAAAGACTTATTTTATGTTGTGAGAATCTATAAGAAGCAGAGGTTGTTAAAAAAAACAGTTTAATTTTCATGATTATCTACGTTTTCTCACAATGTGTACATATAAGCATTACATTTTATACTTTAAGATTTCGACTGAAGGTGTTTGGTAGAATTTTAATACTAAAACTGAATCGTTCAAATTACGTACATTCAAAAAAAAATTGTCAATAACGACCCGCACCGACATTTTACGTTTCGTTGATACGAGTAATCGAAAAACTGATACTACTACAGCAACGAAAATTCTTTAAGTATCAATATTGTTTTAATTTTTTTAAAAGAGGTATTAATCAATCCTTTAACGAAATTATTCCCCACAATTTATTAAAACTAAATCCAATTAAATTGCCTAAATATTTGTAAATTTGATATGATACATATTCATTAAAATATCCCGTGGAATACTTACTTTAAACGACGATATATTGTTAGCTGATAGTGAATATAGCTAAAACTTTATTATTAATTAAGCAATCTGACTAGTCTATTTTCGTACTGCCGAACACCTACACAATATAAGATGTAAACCACATGCTAAGTAAACCCTTTATAGATTCGCACATAAGGGTAGATATGTTGACTTTATCGATTTTACCTTACTCTGTGAACGTCAAACTGTTTCAGTTGTTACCAAAGATATGTAAGGATACAATTTAATCTACTTAGCACAATCTAGGACTATAATAGTTAAGGAAAACGTTTGCTGTCCATAACAGACAATAGATCGAAATAATTTTATGTTTATATAAATATAAATTTTGATCCAGTGGACGAGTCTTGGAAGCTGTTTTTAACCAAGAAAGCATGCATAATTTAAATGTATTAAATGAGCAAATTATTTTTCAATAGTCGGCGTTGTTATTTATTTATTTAATGTTTAAAAACTAACAGTACAGTACATGAGATTACAACTGACGCCAATTCGCCACTTGACAAAAAAAAAACAGTACACAATACATCAAATTCAACATACAAAATCATGAAAGAGAAGAATAACCTTAAAAACAGTTTACAAATACAATCGCTAAAAATGTCTACTTCTCTAAACAATGAGTTGATTTGTCTAACGGCCCTTGGAACTGGCGACTCATACGTTCTACACGAGAAACAAGTTTTAATAATAAGAAAAAAATGCTTCAAACTTGAAAACTATCTTCGAGCTTCAAGAGAGTGAAATTATAATATTTCTAAAAGAAATTTGGTGAGATTTATTTGGTTATATCCATTTTGTTACACTACGTTTGTAATTCATTTTATCTTAATTTTTCTGCTCGTAAGAATTGATAAGGTTTTGATAAATTGTTTTTTTTAAGGATTATATACATCCTCGCTTTACCGGAAAGCTATTTCACTGTCATTTATAGCTATAAATTGTATGGATTTGATTACAATATTTTAAATCATTTTGTCAAAATTTCCAGATTTAGATAAAGCGTTGAATTTATTATTAGTGACCTTTCTAAGTTAATTGTTCTTTGATGCGATTGCAAATATGTATCACGTATTTGTAAGCATTTTGATTGTATTCAATTAAGTGTCTCTTATTAATATTTTTCATCCCTATTAGAAATTTATGTCTTTATTTCTTTTACCAATAAATAGTCTGTGTATTAAGCCCCTGTTTGAAGACCGTTTTACATAGCGGAAATAGGATCAAGAAAAGAAACGAAAATACATATCGTCTTAGCTCAATATTGAGCTGCAAGAATTTCTTCGTTTACCAATAGACTATTGTGCTTTAAAAAAAGATATTGATTTGCTTAGCAATTAAGTGAAAATATCTTCTGTGTCCGTATATTATTTCTGCATGATTTTGCCGTGAAAAATAGAGTAGATAGAATTCAAGCTACCCTATCAGAGGATTCAATAATATACCGTTCGCCATATGAAGTTGAAAATTGATCTAATGCCTTAAAGCAGGTATCCGTTGAGATCAGATCAGCGCGGCATATTGATCTTTCAAATAAAAAATTCACTACATTATTCAAAAGTATTATACTACATTAAATAATGCTCAATATTTTATTAGTGAAAGGTTTGCTATACGTCAGACGCAAACTGAAGTTTGAAAACCGTCACAACTTACGTGATACGTAGTCGATTTAGGTGTTCGCTCAAATCGTTCTCCGCCCCCAAGGGAATCTACTGGAAATATTTTAGCAAACCGAATAGAAAAAAAGCGACACCTAGAGTAAATATGATAATATTGACACATGCACCAATATATCACAGATTAAGCCCACGTATAATATGTAGCGTTATAATATATGTCATCATTATCATTGATTTAGATTATTATTTTTGCACGGCAACTTTTCATTAGTTGGAAATGATTACGAGGAACGTATTCGTATTGGTACAACAAACTAATTTATTTCTAACTTTTTTTGCGCATATTCACTGGACACAATAATAACTGTCATTAGCAATCACCCGTGTATTCTTATTCTCTCTGGATAATTAAGCAACTGGCTAACAAAGAGTTCTCGTGAAATCATTTCTGCTGAGATACACCAAAAGCACGTATTTAATCCACATTGGCAGCGAAAATATGTTAAAAGAAATACAAAATTACTAATCATTTTGATTTTTTTTATATAAATATTATTTAATTTATCTGTTTTCAATGACACTAACTTTGGTTACTGTTCTACGTGCTTTGATCGCATTACAGATATATTCATATATTGATTGCATTATACATACAGTATTTATACATACAGTGGCCAATGTCACTGGCTTCAGTGACGTATCTCAGGGGTTCCAATCCCAATACGAACAGCATTTTTTCAATCGATTTTAAGATTTCTGTTTGTGGTCTTTATTCTATAGAACACTTTGCTCTAAATACATTACAATTGAATAATAATCGCAGTACGTCAAAGCTTGCTAAAATAACGCCGCTTTGAAATTAAATATATTATTTAATACCCAAAGTTAAGCCGAATATGTTCGTTCTCAATATAATATCCATTGCATGCGATGATGGAGCATTATATTAACAAAGGACTTGCTTTCTGTAAAGTACAATATTGAAAAAGAAAAATTAAACTGACCAGAGAAAATCACACTAATTTGAGTTTTTTAAAGTCACTTATTCATAATGTGTACTGTGAATTGCAAATGCTTTTCAATACCAATTGTATACTACACCTTTTTATTTAATTTTCTTTAATATAAATAACACTGTTCAATTTCAGTTGCTAAATGCTCGCCATGAGCAAAACCGGTTCCAATCTTGCTAAATAAAACTATAAATATTACAAATAAGTATTGTGTTATTTAATATAATGCCTTTCTACCAAGTTTTGACAGTGACTACCCTAAAGTGATCAATTGTGTTTATTAATAAAATTAATTGGCAACGTTTCTCTACTGCAATATGATCAAAACAAATAATGCAGTTGAAATATATTTTTAAACGACGATTATCATTAGGGTAACATTAAATTAAGTAAAAAATATACTCCAAACTTGAAAAGTTTGATTTTCATTTAAATTGGTCGCAAGTATTTTGTTCAGTATGCGGACTTGTGCAAACTTATTAACTTCTCAGCAACAAAACATTTTGTCAACATTCAGGTTGAAAAATAATAAGAAAAACAACGGCTGCCTGGCAAATATGCTGGAAAGTAGCATTGAAAAAAATGAAAGCGGAAACTGTTTTCGCCTCCGGTTAAAAAATCTTCATGACAATTTTCCTCTTGACGGGTGGGTTGAAGCTAAAAGCCGTATTTAAAATGAAGACCTTCCTGTTTTTGTATGGCAGTTTCATGTATTCGTGTTTTTATATTTTGCACTAATACAATTTTTTTAGGAAGAGTTAACACTTTTTTTAGAATGACAATTATGTTCATTTATTGAGTTGGTCTCATTAATGTTTTTATATGAAATCAATTTATAAACATTGTAGCTAGGGCCTACAATCCCGGGTTATTGTTCTTTTTAATTCTATGATCCATAAATCGTGGGATTGTGATAGTACTAATCCCGGGATTTCGGGATTGAAAAAATTAGAGAAAAGGAAGAAGGTTCCAAATTTTTGTTTATTTTGACCATTCATCAAATTATTGGCTTTTTCAAATTGCAAATCTTGGAAGAGCTAAAAAAAGCTCTTACGTCATTGTTTCTTTTAGGAAAATCCGAAAATTCCAGGAATTTTGCATTCGAAATAAATTTATTTGAAAAATCCCGAAATTTCAAAATCGCCGAACAAAAATTGCTCGATCCCGAATTTAAACACGACTTTATTTTAAATATTCAATCACGGGATTTAAAAATTGGAAAAATTGTCAATCCAAATTTCCGGGATTACAAAAAGGGTACAGGATTTGATGCCATAATTGTAACAAATTGAGGGATTACTTGCAAACACGATTTATTCCAAAATGGCTAAAAAATCAAACTTGAATTTCATTTTGAGTATTTTTAGTCTTAAATAACTTTGGAATGTTATTTTAAATGTTGTCAAGCCATGTTTGAGACTGATTTCTAAAAATATTTTCAAAAAATATTTTTATCTAATAAATTACATTCATGGTAAATGTTTCAACAACTTTAGAATGAGCCGGGTCTGCAAGTAATACCCTCAATTATGGATTTTCATCGTTTTAAAGACTACAATTTTATTAATTCTGAAGACTGAGTTATTTAACCTTTAAAAAGGTATCAATTTTCTAATATTGCAACATTATATGTTTCAGATTTATTTATGTGAATCAATTTATCTTGGCCGGGGTGTAGTTTTTTGTTCACAGAGAAACTTTCCTTTACACTTTACACGCAGAGCAAAAGATTTCCACCCCAAGTAGAGAGACTGACGCTCCTGCTGGAAAATGTAGCCAAGGCATGTTTAATGTGAGTTTAAAAGCCTTAACACGTACACTAACCTTAATGCAAGGAGCGGGAATATTTGAAAATAAATTCAACCGGACGTGTGGTGGTTTTAGGAAACAGGACATTGTTTCTGGCCAACTAATGGATTGAAAACATCACTTTGAACTGTGTAAATAAATCATGTAGATTTAAACAAAAAAACAAACGTTTAGTAAAGTTTTAAGTAATTTAAGATTTTGGTTTGATATAATCGATTTCAATAAATATTTTCAAATAAGATGTGCTTAAAAAATAAAAATAATTAAATTCATCAGTCAGAATTTTAATCATTTTTTGGTCAGAATAAAAATATTATACGGTCAAAATATTTTATAACTATTTTGGTTTGGTTTTTTTGAAAATTCATTTAATTTATGACTTTTAACACTGACCGATAGGTTATGACCTTTAAATATAAATTATGACCAATTTTATAAAAATTCTGACATGATAAATACTAGTCTTAATTGCATAAATATGTTCAATGTTAAAAATATATTTTTTTAATTCATTTTCAAGTAAAATTGATATCCCACCACCACCCGTTGTTTATATTCAACCGTTTTATAGCCGCCATAACGCTATCGACTTCCCTTCACATGCATGGCTCGAGAAGAGCTGCACAAGACTGATTTTGAACTATGCAGTGTGCTTGAAAAAAATTAAAAATATTTATAGTAATAAAAGTGTGACTTAGTCAGCCACTTAAATCAAGTTGATACTAAGTATCCTGAGAATAATCCGATTATTGAAAAGTCATCATTGTAAACGAGCATATTGAATCTAATGAGGAATCAAGGTTATAAAGATCCCCAAATAAATGAGCAAACTTTTAAAATACAGTGAGCTAAATAAGCTAACAAGCTTTGGTTGTAATCAAGTCAGCGTGGCGTGTTGGGCCCGTGTGAGGACGGACCACAGTAAAAACTTCTATTTGTTCGGATTCCATCTCAAGACAGTCCCAAAAACATGATTAACTTACTGTTTGGAATACGTCATACTTATGAATCGTTAAAGATAAAAAACTAATTTGTTTCTTAACATATTCCAAAATAAGAAGATTGTGCCGCTTTTATTTAGCCAATTTTTTATTGCGATAAAAAGAATAAAATACAATTTGATTTATTGATAGTGAATTTGTCGTTCTCTGCGTGTGATTTCTGTAACATTGTGAACTCTTTTTCGTATGCTGTTAGTTATTTATATATCAGAAGATATTATTTTTAATTACTTAAAATATATTTTTATAATAAACTATTTTAGACTTATCAATTTTGTATTTTTGACAAATAATATTTCAACGCTATCTGAAATATTCTCATTATGTATTCTATAAATTATTCTTCTCATTCGATAATTTGACAATATTTATTTACGCAGAATTAAGTATTGACAATTGTGTAAATTTTATGCGACGAGAGCATCTTACGTTGCGAATTATTCGCCAATTAATATTATTTCCTTTTGGTAACAATGTATTTCCGAAATGATACGCCCAATGAATTTCTCGAAAAAGAACGACTGGCACATTTTCGGCTGTCATAAATTATTTTCGCCACGAAAATTATTCATTCTTAAATTGTATTCAAAGAGATTAAACGATGTAATAAGCACTCGATCAATAGCACGATTGGAATTAGGGCATCCAATCCCGTAATCCCGACCTAATTTGGCAATCCCGTAATCCCGCCTATATATTTCACATATGATCTCTAGCAAATATGGTTTATGAAAAGAAATATGTCACCATGGCTGTTAGCTGTAGCGTCAGTTATTTTTTTGACTAAATATTAGTGATATGTAAAAAAAACGAAAATAATAAATTAGTTTAAATTATCAAATTTGTCGCCTGCTGCGGCTCAGTTGCTTAGAGCTTGCTCTACCGATCACGCAGGTCTGGATTCGATTCCCGGTAAGATCACAGTGAATTTAAGAATTATTCAATTCAATGTTGTAATCAAAGACTGGTGCTTGTGATGAAAATATTCACATGATGTCCTCTTCTCCCACCCTTCTGATCCTAATAACTGGGTGTAGCAATGACGATTAGTTAACCACTAGTCCTGTTCTAGCCTTACCCTTCTTTCCCTACTACTCACTTTGAAAAAAGTGAGGTTGAGCGACTGAGTAACAAACAGTTCTCGTAAAACACTTCTGTTGAGATATCTCCATTAGGAGGCCATATGCACCGGAATCTCGGAATCTTTGGTTTCCGTTACAAATACATACTTTTTGGGTTAAAACTTGTGACGCATGTTCCGCCTGTTTGAGAAGCATCATCAGATTATCGCAACGTTTACGAATAAACTAAAAATTGATTCAAATTTTAGAGTATAAATTACAAAATAAAAGAGGCGAAACACGTGTCACAAAGTGTAGTACAAATCGTGGAATGACAAATCAAATTTATTTTATACAAAATAATTTTCACTAAGTTACCGCCAAATCAATCAAAGATATTAGCTGGACGAGTGCATTACTTTTGGAGTGCTGTCACACGTCAAGGAAATAATAATTAAGGTACTAAAATAGAACAATACTTACATGACAGATTTCCATAGCTTTACTGCATTTGAATCTAATAGCACAGATACAATACAAATTTTATCAGCGCGCTCCAAGTTTATTTTAACAATAGAATCCCCTACAAAGGTAAAATAGCAGACGGAATAGATAGCGCATTTACCTTCTGCTCACGTGCAAGGCGGTGCGATCCTACAGTCGCAATTAGAGCGAATAATTAAAACCGGAGATCCGAGGAAAGTCGACACTACTGTGACTTGTCATAAGAATGTATACATTGGTTTACATTGTTTCACGCAATCCATATTTGAAAACGGTGAGAAACTTCTTCAAAAAAGAAACTGTAACATACTTAAAAATAATAAAAGATTTTTAGTACGTTTTCCACTTAAAATTTATTTGATCAGGACCGGTTTCACTCCTTCCGAGCATTATCAACTGATAGGGAAAATAAATTAAACAGTGCTATTTATACAAGTTAAATTTAAATAAAAGGTGTAAGCAATTAATTACTAACAATTAAAAGGATTTACAAATTTCATTATAATTACACAAAATTAAAATGCTTAACACCTATATAACATTAACATACAATTAAATATCATCAATAATGAGTGGCAAATGATGTCAATAATAAACACAAACCGGTCCTGATTAAATAAATTTTAAGTGGAAAAAGTACTAAAAATCTTTTATTATTTTTATTATAATGCCATTCCACCAAGTATTGACAGTGAACACCTTAAAAGTGTAACATACTTGTTCCTTTTTTGAATAAGTTTTTTTTAAGTTTAACCAGTAACATGCCATCCTAAAAAATCACGTTCCCTGCCATGATGGCATTTCAGTTTCACTGTTTATTGACAGTATTTAAACCTAAGTTAGAAGCTAAAAAATAATTTTAAAAATGTATATATGCTAGAATATCTAAAATGATAAATACTTATTGACAATATTAAGAGAAATATTGAATGATTTAATGGCTCAACTATTTACGATTGCATCATGGGCATGGAGGTGTTAAGATGAATTTAAGCATATTATTCATTTGAAAACAGCAATTAAAAAAACTTTCGCCTTTGATTCGGGCATTCAAAGTTAATTGTTTAAGACCTGTGCTATAGAAAATCGCTTGCAAGAATTATATTTGATGACCAACTTTCCCTCTGAGCTGCGCACGTGCTAGGCCGCGCAGCAATATGAAACGTCCCGCGCACTCATTCCGGGTTAGCGCGCACTCCAATATAACTTAGTATATCCATTTTTTTAATTTGAATAACTCTAACTGACCGAAATACATTAGAAATTTAACATTAACATAATTTAACTAGAATTACATTCTTATATATTATCTAACTTATGTATAAATACTGTCAATAAACAGTGAAACTGAGATGCCATCATGGCAGGGAACGTATTTTTTTAGGATGGCATTTTATGGGTTAAAGAGTTCTTTTTACTTAATTATTTCTTAATTGACTTTCAAATCTAGCTTTAAGGCGATCGTTTTGAAATGTATCGAGCACAATATTTTTTGTATTTAGTTATTAAAGTTGATTATCTGAAGCATCAATTTATTTGTCGATTTAGTCAACCACATGTGCCATAGATGGCATTAAGAACTTGATACAGGATTAGAAAACCTTTTAGAGGTCAAGGCAGAGTGGCAGAAAGGCAAGACGCGTTGCCTAGTCGCCACAAGAAACAACCATGATCGAGACATAAGATCTGCCGTTTATCGGAGATTTTCTGTTATATTATATATAGTAGAAAAGAGCATTTATAAATGTATTGCGTCACAAAATATGCCTAGGCTCACTATTCTTGATTTTTATATACGAAATTATAATCAGAATCTTAATCCCCGGTCAATTATTAATGCTAGTGTTAATATTTATTTACAAGACAAATAATCACGCTGAAGATAATCTTAGTCAGCAACATTTTTACATTGAATTTATCAATTCAAATAATATTGGCATTCGGACGTTTCGCTCAAGTCATTCGCACGTAACGATTACTACTAGACATAACGAGGCCGCAAATCTCTCAGCTAATATGACACGCTCCACTTGGGCGAGCACTGTGCATGATTACAGCTAGAACTCTTGTCAAAATGTACGCACTGTCGAGATTAGCGTAATTGAGTTACATTTTTCTGTGTGGGATTTTTTTTTCGCAAGGTGAAGGCTAAAGGATTTAGATTTTTTTTTATAAACTAAAAAGCTGAATAGTTGTTTGTATATTTTCAAGTCGTTCAGTGCGCATTATGTAGTTGCTGCTTTTCTTTATTAATTGAAAAGATGTGTAAAATTTTTTCTGTATTTATTATTTTTAGTGAACAAGGCTTATATTGTTTTGATACGTGTGTCAATATGTTTATATGATTCTTAAAGAAACTTCAGTGAAAGTGTTTAACAACAGTGAAGTAAATATTTTTTCATGGGTGTTTTTTTGCTAAAAATAAGACAGCTTTATTACTTTTAACATAATAAATACTAAGTGTCATTTTTTTTCAATGAAATATGAATTACTTGAAATGAATAGATTTAAAATGCTAGTTTTTTTAGCTACGTCTGTTGAGCAATGTGTGTGTGTACTTAAAATATTTCTGGGGTTTATTTAATTCAATAGAAAATGTTCTTATGTTTTTATTAGTAAGGAAAGAGAGAAAAAGGACTAAAAAAATACAAATGGTTCACTAATCGCTTTCACTATATCTTGGTTTAAGCGTTGGAAGGGTATGAAAAAACTAAGGTATCACATCAATTATTGAACTGCTTGTGCTGGGTCTTGACCCTTGATCCCGCGAGCACTACACTACAACCAAAGCAACTTGAATACTTACTGATTTTTAAAAAATCTTCTATTAGAAATATGTATCTACATTTTCAATCAATTGCTATATTATAAATTTTAAAATCATTATTTTCATATTTTTGCGGCATACAATATTCACTCTGTGCAATTCGGCAGGATGTGTGGTATGTTCGGCCTCCTGAGTTAAGTAGGTACCCCCATTCCCCACTTAAGTAGATTGTGAGTAGTAAGAACATTATCACGCTGTTTCTCAGAGTAAGATGCTTTCAACGTTTTTCTTTTTTAGTATTTAAGTACTATAACAATTAAACTCTTCTGTGAAAATACGGTTAAAAAATACTTAAATGAACAATGCAGATTTTTAAAATATATCCGTTCTACATCTGAAATCTACTGTCTTACAAACAGGTATTTTTTTACAAGAAATAGCTTTGAACCAGTCTCTTAATTTATTAATCTCTTCATAAAGAGTTTGGAAAGAAGAATGAAATTATGGAAGAACTTATGGTCAATTTTAAGGTCTATATTTGAAATAAAGCACTGATTTGTACTAATTTATTATTTATTGAAAGTGATAAAGATCGGTTTCACTCATATTTAATATATTTGTGGATGTGGCCCAAAATAATGTTTTAATTTTTGAATTGTTGGTAAGATACAAGCTCTCTCTGCCCTCCCTCCAATTTTTAATATTTAAAATCGTATACATATCGTTATATGGAAGCAATAGTGAGGTAAAAATAAAAATCGATTTTGATGTAAGTGTGACAATCGATTGCTGAAAGTAAAAAAACCTACATAATTAAAAACTGAAAAATTAAAAAACCAATCGCTATTAAAAATAATAATCCCACTGTTACATTTATTGAAATTGTTTAGCAACTACAAAACATTCGTAAAATAACAATATAAAATAAACGTTTTCAAAAATTTAACTAATCTCCTATAATATATCATAAACCGCTTAAGATACTAAATATAACATTTATCAACTGTTTTAGATTTATGAAACAAACCTTTAAAGTCAATTATCTCATAATAAGTATTTTATATTTATCTAACTGTTGTTTTCGTGTAGCAATACAAATTGAATACAAATAATTAATTAATTTGGATATTTTTTATCTAAGAATAAAAGCACATGATTTCGTAACAAACTTTTAATACCAACATCGCCAACCACTCGGCTAAATTATCAAAAATATTGAAAATGTAAAACTATTTTATTTTTTATAAAAGCAGTAGTTGTTGAATAGCTTTGTTCGTCAAATGATATAATAAATGGTGATTTATAAATGCTCATGTGGGATTTTTGTACAGAAGCACTGGTTGTAGGATTAAGCAATATGGGAGATGTTCTGGCTTGTGATGTGACGACTGCTGCCTCTTGGTACCATGATTCTGGCGGCTGAGACCGTGATTGATGAGCTCGTGAAAGAAAAATGTAATGAGCGGTCAGGAAACAAGGAAAGAGGAAATGCCAGCGTGATTCTTAAATTTACCTACCCGTTATACATTTTTCCATACATTTTTTGCATGTAATCACAATGTATTCTGAAGCAAATTTGACACTTATGATTTAACAACAATAAACAAAAAAGTGTTTATTTTTAGCTGCCGTTTCTATTTTTTTAAGTATCCTAAAAATATTCACTTACAGCGAAGTTCTATGAGCTAATTAATATTTTTTGCGCGAATGAAAAATTTAATAAAAGCAAGGCATACTTTTTTGGGTAGGTGGAAAATAACGTTTTTATTGACAGGTTGGAGAAAAACGTGATAATTACTCAGACCTTCCCAGACGGCACGTTTTCCTCGACGGGCTAAGTGTTTTTTTCTTTATTATTAAAGTTTTCTTATTAAAAATGTAAAAAATAACAATTTTTTCAACGAAACTAAAAACGATTGAATAAAAAAAAGTTTAAAATTACTGCGTTTCAAAATAATTTAAATTCTTGATTTGCTAAGAAGCCGGTAATTTTGAATTTATTAGTTTCTTAAAATGGGCAACTTGGACCTTGTTTTCCAATACGCATCATATTTTCTTGATTTGTATATCCAATTGTATTTTAAAATCTTACTTTGATATGCAAATATGTGTGAAACGTCTTCTTATATTTATTTTTGATGCATCCTTTACTCCAAACGTACAGATTTTAACATTCATACCATCGAAATACTATGTAACTCTTTAATAGTGTCCAATAATCCAGAATTTAAGGCTGAGTAGAATTACACCGTATACCAGTGGTCGGCAAACTGCGGCTAGCGAGTCTTTGGTCTCTTGAGTGTGTACCTAAATCAGATTGAGAACGTTCTTAAAAAAAAGCCAGTTTAAGAGTACTTTAATCAAGTTTATAATAATATCCATATCTAAATATTGTATTATAGTTAAATTTTTTTAAAAAAATGGCTTTCAAAAGAAATATCAATCGTTGTATGCTTGATATTTGGCTCAGTTGACGAATGAATTTTTCGAACACTGCCTATACCATCTCTAAAGACTCAAGTATAGTAAGGATAGAAAAAATCGACTAGGCTACGGCTAGAAGTTAGCTTATCTCTCACATTACGCGCCGTTGTAAGGATTGGAAGGGTGGAAGGGAATAGAAGACATCACAAACTGATCAATTGAATAAAATGTGTAACTGCCCAAACTGGGATTCATGCCCGTGAGCGTGGCAACTGAAACCAACGATGTCTAAATACAAAAGCCAGTCGCAGGTGGTTGAAAGTCTTGATGATTTTAAAAAGTCTCGTTTTTGGTCTAAAATAATTTGTACTACAAAAATCCCGTCTCGACTGAAATCCGGACGGAGTCCAATCAAATGGTAACCTTTACCACGACATGAAACGATTAATAAATTAACAGTACGAAAGTTATATTAATTTTTTAATATTAAATAATAATATCTCTGACAGAAGAGAGTATATTTGTTTTTAAGTGTTTGTGAATCTTATGACAATAATATATTTATAGCAAATTATTTTTCATGATATGTTTGATGCTTCACTTATATTTACTTATGCCAAGAAAATAATCATCATTCAGTTGTAATTTGTAATATTTATTTTGAACGCTATTTTCAATGCAATATTTTCAGGAAATATAATAAACAAATAATTTTAACGAACTCCAGCCATTTTAATATATTTTGTGTGACAATGTCTTGCCAGGGCAGAAAAAATAAATGAAAAAGACACTTTTTCACAAAACATCAGTTTATCAGGCCCTTTATAGGAAGATCCTTCTATATTTCCCATGAGTTTTCCAGCGTTCAAAGAACATTTTCTTCTAGATAGGTGCTTTTATTAAATACAATATCAACGCCATGTTACAGAACCAGTCTGCCTTGACCAGTGTTCTTCAAACTATGTATATTGTGTCGATTAATTTAATATTGACTTATTTCATGAATTTTACTATAGTGTGAAAAGATTTAATTAGGATTTGCAATATCGGTTTTACTAAAATGGAATGGCGGTATTAATATTTTGACACATTTTGATAAAATTGTTTGCGAAGAGTTGAAATATTGAAAATCTGTTAAGAGTTATATCAATATTGATAGATTCTAGAATTGATGAGCCTTACAATGATGTACTATTTCGCTATACCTCTATTAAGAGGCCATATGCTGCACATTTGGAGCGGATATAGATAAAAAAAATAGCTTCTCTTATCGCTTAGAAGCGTCAAAAATTGTAATTTAAAGTTTCAATAAAATTTTATTTTTTTTGTATACTAGCAGAAGAGGATGAGTCAAAAGATCTTGTTTTGAAATAATCGTCATTTTTGATAATCTTGAAATTTTAATATCTCTTTCATGTACATTAATTATTACTTATCGTTCTTAAAAATTCATCGTCTTAGAATTAGATTTACATATTAAAAAGGTTTTTTGCCAAAAAACTTCAATCAGAATCGACTTAAAATACACAAAATATAGCTGAACTTGTTTTTTCAGAAAATACAGTGTGTTAAAATTTATATATTATGCATTTGTATCTAAAAACAGCTGGTTTTCGTCTTATCGCATTCTACCAGAATACTGACAAATTATATTCTCATATTATTTAATTAAATATTCAAATTTATGTTAAAAACAAACCGGCAGTAAGTTTTTAAAACTTCAAGGCTATTTTGCAGTACAGTTTTTAAGAAGAGCATTATTTAGTGTTGTTTTTAAGGTAGGTACTTTAAGTTCAAAAATCAGGAATGTTGCTTCCGTATACTGTAAGAAATGCTTTTTACTTTACACACAAGAGAATACAAATTTCAATATTAGATGAAATTTTTGGAACATGTTTCTAGAAAAACAAACCAATATCATTTAACAGTTCATTACGATTAAACATCCATTTTTTTTGTGTACTTAATATTTTAAATAATTAAAACTTTTCTGTTTAATTTCCGAAAGGTCACTTTTTTCAAAAACATATTATCTTCTGTTACCGTCCATATGATTGAATTGATAACTCTTGTTACTTATACAGGATATCGATCAGTTGTGTAATATTATCGTTTGATTTTATAACTATTTTTCCGATAAGGAAAAAACATGTTGAACTCACGGGAAACCTTGGAATATATGCGCATAAGTCACCTAGAAAATAATGATGATGGATACAAACTCGCCTTCAAGAAAACTGCGTTCACTTCATCGATTACCAGCAAGGTCAGCTGAATCTCGGTCAAAGAGCACAGCAATCAGCAGACCTCCATCGCGCCAACTTATTGTTTCTTTGGTTATCGTAAATAGGGACTACTTCATACTTTCGATGGATTCGGCGGTAACTTTGTGGAAGTTCATTTTAATATAAAATTAAAAATAACTTAAGATTATTTCACGTATTGCTTAGGGCTTGTCGGTTTTCAAAAGACGGTTTTTTGGGTAAATTTGAGACATTCGAAAACCGGTTTTTCAACTCCGTAACCGGCTGTGCCGATTTTTTTATAAACTCATCTAGAAACAAAAGAACAGAAAATTTGGGTCTTTTATTTAATGGCTTAAAGATCATATGCTCCACATCATTACCTAGCGAAAGGGTATTTTCGATATCAAGAAATTTTGTTATTAAACGATCAGTGGACGCTTTGTGTTTTCTTAAATCATATTTGCTGAGGAGTAACACCAAATAATTTATTGTTGTGTATTATTATGTATATAAATAAACAACATAAAAAAATGAACTTTTTCTCGCTATTTTGATTGAATTATCCATTTTTTGTAAAACTTTGAAAACCGGATAAAACCGGTTTTCGAACAATATTGACATTCGAAAACCAGGAGGTTTAGAAAAAAAGGAGTGTTTTGATATTTACCTTATAAAAAAATAATATTACTCACTTGGGTATTAATTTGAATTGATATCCATTATTACAAAACATTCATTTATAAATTTTTTTTCAATCAAATATGTGGGTCATGGAAAAATATTTGATTTACGAAGCACAGAACAATGTTCGACAGTTTGACAATTAAAAATAACTATATAAAATATTATAAGTCCGTTTATTCATTGTTGGTAATGTATAATTTTAATATTGAGCTTAGACTCAGCAAAACAACAAAATTTCACGATATTTTTCATTTCAATTAGTAAAAAACGTCACAGTTTTTCTTATTTTGTGGATGAAAGCGCGATATTTGGCTATTGCTGGTCACTTTCTCAATAAAAGATGTGTTAAAATAATTTCGTCTCTTTTATCGATGTACCGATACGCAAAAAAATATTATCAGTTAAATATAAAACTTATTATAGGTCTTCTATAAATACTTAAAAGTTTTATTGTCAATTAGTCTTGACTTAATCGAAACCATTTTTGCTCAGTTTAACTATGTGGTGTTTTCGGTATTGTTATCATCAATCTTTTTACGCTCTAACTCAGCCTTTTCTATTATTTTGAATAGTTCTTGCAGTTCTAGAGGACCTGTTATATTTGTTTTAGGATGGTTGGTATTTTCAAAAATACCTACGTTACCGCCCGTTGGATTAAAAGGATATCTAAACGCTGACTTGCGTAAGTTTTGAGTAATTTGACCAATAGTTGATAATGAAATATTCAACTGTTGCTGTAATTTCCTTTTCTCATTTTCAAGGCGTCGTATGCGATTATCTGTTGCAACTTGTGTCACAAGAGATGAAGTATTTGCGTTCACGGAATCTTCAAAGAGTTTGCTCAGTTTTTCACTAGTGTCATTTAAAATCGCTTGAAAGTTATATCTCTTTTGAGCAACGGGGTCTAAATTATTATTCGAGATTCTGAGAAAAGTGGCTGGCATAGGCTTAATGCGATCGCAAGGGTTGTTTATATGACGATGTAGTTTGATTATTTTCCCCCGATTGTTGTAATTCAATCCAAGCAATATTTCATCAAGAGAATTATGCACTGTCAATGATGTATATCCATCACCCAGCCTGTCAATTACTTCAGCTGCCACCATTTGTGCAAACATATTTATTGGGTCACTGTTAATAAAAAATATTCTTCCGTTTTCATTTAATTTAAGTATGAAAAGATCACTAGTTCTGTATAACAAAGATAAAGTTGCACGACTATCATATACTCTATCAGTGATAATTTCAAATTCTGTTCCTGTACGATTATCTAAGCCATAAATAAATTCATTTTCAATATAAAAACTATTATTATTTTTGTCTATAGTATTAATCATAATCAGTGGTTGAAAATTAAAAACAAATTCTAATGTCGACTGGTTAACGAGTTTGTAAAACCGTCCATTACTTTTCACAATAATATTATTATCTTTATCGTATTTAACTCGTTCTGGGGAAACACCAATGTCACCAATAAGTTCGCATTTGTAAAAACTTTTCGATATTTTCAAAACTGAGTCCTCACACAAAACACTTTCACTATCTATAGATGAGCTTATGCATTTTTTTTATAAAGTTATCACAGCCCACCCAACTGCATGAATAAAAACACCTCACGAATATGGAAAGCAAAATAATGCAATTTCTTTTAAGAATCATTATTGCTAGTAAACATTCTCAGCAAGTGTCCTTTATCGAGATACACTGTATTGCAAATATTTTTTCTATATATAATCAGAACTAGCTCGTTAATTCATGCATTTAATATGCATTGAGTGGTCATACATATAAGTATCGTTATTTAAGCATTCTGCATTTAACAATATTTCAGATACATTAGAGCAGGGTTTCTCAAACTATTTCAGCAATGGAACACTTCGCAAATCTGGAAATCAGGTAGTTAATAATAGTATAAATCCAAAAAAATATCAACTGTGGAAAGAAAAAGGACGTAGCCCACACATAACAAATTTTACAGCATACTCAAAAAACGTTGTTTGATGATTTTGGGCCAATGGTAAATTATGAAATATACACAGCCTTCAAAATCTCATTGTCTTCTGTAAAATTTGTTATTTGTGGGTTAGTCTTTTTTCCTTTCCACAGTCGATGTGTTAATAAAACATTATTTTTTTCTTAATGGTGTAGCGTCGAGCCAGTTGCTGCACTTTGTCTTTGTTGCGACATAAAAAGGAAACTCTGTTTTGTATAAATAGTTTGTATAAAACGGAAGTAAAACAATAATAACTTATTGAGACACATATAGGGATTCTTTTGAGAAACTAACCAAGAAAAATGTAACGACATTCATCTTAGAATCAGTGATAAAATCAATCAGATTTTCATAATCACTTGCACTTCATGGTGGTTTTGTTGACACCAAAAATGGATTTCAAACCAAGGAATCATAATTGCTATTTTTCTAAAAGTATTGAAAAAGAGTAATTTTTAACTTATCTGGGTGTTTGCAGAACACCAATTCATGCCCTGAGGTACACTAGTGTTCCGCGGAACATTGGTTTGTGAAATCTTGCATTAAAGTATTAAAAAATGTTTTTCACTTGTATGTATTGATATGCGAATAATTTCAAAATTCAATAATTTTAAAGCGATCAAATCTATTAGTGGGAAATATGTTTAGGGTCTGTGGCACAGTGGTTAACGCTGTTGGCTTCCGTGACAGATGTCAATGGCTCCATTCACAGTGTGAGCAGCATTTTTTCAATTCCGATTCCTATTCGACGTCATGAAAGTTTGTGATGTCTAAAAAAATCACTCTCACCTTTTCAATACTTAAATAACGGGGCGTAGCAAAAGAAATTAGTTAGCCTGTATACTGTACTAACCCTATCTCTTCATCCCTACTACGCACTTCGAAAAAATAGATATCCATTACCCTTCTGGAGATTTTTTGTCTGGATATAAATAACTCACTCAATCAATTATTTTTTTAAAAAAATGACAGTTTCTGTGGGTTAATATGACTTAATATGAATAATAAATTAAGAAAAAATATGAAATTTCATCTAGCAGCTACGAAGACAAATATTTTAAATCACATAAAGTAAGACTTTTAAGTCAATCGAGATCGAATCTTTTTAATAATAAAAATCTTATTTAATATTGACTTGGCCGTGACGTAAGCTCAAATTTACCAGTAAGGTTTTTAACACTAGACCACAGAGCTCACAAGTTTTCTGGTATCATAATATGAATTGTAAAATTGCAATATCAAGATGTGCTGTAACGATATGTGGAGTTTACAAATAAGGACAAACGGTAGTGGTTGACCTCACCGAATAGCCTCGGCAATGACACAAGAAGGAAAAAAAAATAATACCAACATAAATTTATACACAACTTGTCACATCCAAGAATACAGAATTACTTATTACGGATTCAATGTGATCACAGTCTTTACGTATCAAGATACCGTCATCTCTTTTATGCGTACCTATAGGATTCTCGAAAATACACTAGGGCATATACAAAAACAGATTTATGAAAAAACAGGTTCTCAAATTCTGTTTTATCAAACTTACTTTTACCTTAGTATAAAATTTAAAATAACTTTGATTATTCCACGTATTGATCAAAGTTATTTTAAATTTTATATTATAAAATGAACTTCCACAAAGTTACCGCCGAAACCATCGAAAGTATTGCTTTTACCTGGTTTTCGAAAGTTCAAAAACAAAAAGAATTCTTCAATTAAAATAGCGAATAAAAAAATATGTTATTTTTTAGTTTCTTTATTGAAAGTATCGTAAATATATATTTTTTTAACGTATCTTTTAGGACACACTTTTTTTAAATACCAAATATTTAATATATTTATCAATTGAAAAAATCAATTAGTAAAAAAAAAAAAATGTAAATCATTTTAATTTACATAAAAGCTTCAACTTATTTTAAGTTGACAATGTTGTACAATAATGTTAATTTAAATATCACTTTTAGGGTGTTTACTGTCAATACTTGGCAGAAAAGCATTATATTTAGAAAAAGATCATCAGTTGATAATGCTCGCCATGAGTGAAACTGGTCCTGATCCTGGTAAATAAAAATGGCAATAACTACAAAAGAAAAATGTGTTTTCCTTAATATAATTTAACATGAACATATTATTTAATCTAATTCAATAACTTTTCCCGTTTGTCATTCATGCAGCCAATTTTTAATACGTTTTAATACCAAATTTGATTTCAGTTTATTTGATTTTGGTGGCCAGCGGCTTAACTGCTAAACAAAAACTTTAACACAGCTTGCAGAAAATCTTACTGGCTTTACGAATGATCGTTCACCTCTAGTGAATGGCGGTGTAGTATTGCAACAGAGCTTTAAATTTAAAAATGCAGTGTTTCCTTTAAAATTTTATCAGCTTAATAAAAGATAAAATTAAAATATTTCAAATGAGCATTATATAATATACCTAGTTTATTTTTAAAGTATTTTATTATTCGACTCAAGTATAATTTAGCTAGAAACATACATATAGCAAACACGTTTCAATAGGAAGATTTTACAATTCAATACACTATGACTACACAACATACAGTATACACTAATAAATTAATCGTCCAACATAAAAAGTATTGTTGAATAATGTACTTGTTCCTAAAAATTCCAAAAAGTAAGAACCATTAATCAAAACTTTTTAAAAATGATTTTTAGCACTTTTAAAACGTGCTAAAAATACTTATGAACATCGATGTGTTGCTGGCTTTTAAACATGTTTTTTCATTTGGTTCTTTAAGGGCCAGCAGTATGTTGAAAGTATTTTTTAGTACTACGGGGATGTGGTCGAACCACAGAGGATCGAGAGAGAAGGGTTGATTGAACATATAGTAAAATCAAAGTAAATAATATCAAGTTCTGTTTCCGCCTTTTGAACAATTTCTTGAATTTCATCGTTTACTTTCGTTAACGACGAAATGTTAAAACAAGGACTCTCAAGGCTAAAATTCGTGCCTGGACTGAGACTCAGTGCGTTGGGATTCAGCTTCGGAATACCATAAGAAGTCTTGCGTAAATTAGAGGTGATTTCTCCAATAGTCTCTATCGATTTGTTCAACTGCTGCCGCAGTTTGCTATTCATCTTTTCAAGATTTTGCAGTCGATTATCTTCTTTGAACCTTACCGAAATTTTGTCATTAGAGTCAACTGATTCATCAAAAATTTTCCTCAGTTCGTAGTTTGTTTCATTCAAAATTGCTTGAAATCGAAGCCTTTTTTCAAATATTTCATCACAAGGATCATACATTTGACGGCGCAGCTTCACCAATTTACCTCGATTTTTATAAGTCAAGCCAAGCAGTATTTCATCAAGATCATTATTCACAACTAATGATGAATACAAGTCTCCAAGTCTATCAATATTTTCAGCTCTTACTGTACCATTTTGAATTAATAGTCGTTCAGTATTAAAAACAAATATACTTCCTTTATTATCTTGGTTATAATTTGGACTTAAATTTAGTATAAAAACATCACTTGTTTTAAAGTTTATATATAACGACACATAATTATCGTCATTACCATCAGTTATAACCTCGAATTCGTTTCCAGTTTGTTTTTCTATACCGAAAACCATTCCACTTTCTGCATAAAAACGATTCCCAATTTTGTCTTCATTTACCATAACATTTTTTGGTTGGATACTATCAAAGACTTCATCCACTGACTGATTTTTAAATTGAAACGTTTTCACATTTGTCTTCACAATGATATCATTGTTAATGTCATATGAAATTCTTCGCGGAGGATTAGGAAAATCACCTAAAAGTTCACATTTGTAAAAACTCTTCGATATTTTTAAAACTGTCGTTTGACACTGTGTACTGTCACTTTCTTTTAGTTCATTTAGGCAGTTCACAATAAAATCTTCACATTTAATAAATTCACTTAAAATAAAACACCATATACATATGGAAACAATAAAAACTTTGCACATTTTTGCAAGAATCGTCATTATTATTTGTATCTCAATGCCAAGTAGTTTTAATCGATTGATCGTATGTTGTCACTATTTTTCTTATTTATACTGGTATAACAATATATCCTTATTCATCAATCTTGTAATATACACTACAGATGGTTTATTATTTTATTGTACTTTTTCTAAGATAAATTTTCTGATAATTAAGCAGATTTTTTTTAAATTTCGGTGTATTTGTCTTTTAATTGCATATCGATTGTAAAAAGAAAAAAAGACGTTACCTGTACATTTTTTTTTACCATGTCCGCTCCCAATATGGAGCATATGGACTCTTAATGGAGTTTATCTCAACAGAAAATGTTTCTACGAGAACTGCTTGTAACTCGGTTGCTCAACCTCTCTTTTTCCAAAAAGAGTAGGAATAGAAGGAATGGCTAGGACAGGACTAGTGGTTAGCTAATTAGCTAATGAACATATTATTTAGAAGGCAAAAAAACGTTTTTTGATGATTTTGGGACAAATGCAAATAATGAAGTATACATGACCCAATTGACCCATGATTAAATTGACTTCATATAATAATAATTTAATTAACTGTTTAAAAAAATCTTTTTTTAAAAACTATTTCCTGGTCGCGATTTTGACAGGCCCTTCTTTTTTGAAAAATCAATGTTAAATTTAGATATTAATTCGGAATTTGCAGTTTATATTCTTTCGATAAAAAGTGAGTTTTGGTTATCGAAAAAACTGTCAGTTACGTTATTTTGCTTTTATATACAAATAGATTTTTTTATACATTTTCTAATGCCAGCATATTTTTTGATATTTCTTGGGCGTTATGCTTTTATATAAATCGTCAGCTGCAATACCAGACGTTCTTAAAATTTGTCAGGAACAGTGAAAACTTTCTTAAAACATAAAACAAAAACTTCAGCTTAAAAAAAATTGTACAAGGCAAGTCCTATAAAGTTTTTTTATTAGAAATGCTAATAATTGTTTGAATAAGTTCAAGACAAAAAGTTTTATATAAAATATGTTTTTTCAACATTACCTTATATAAAATTTCTAAATAACAGTTATACCATCAAGATAGTTAATTTTTTTAGTAAAATCCAAATTCATTAAAAAATATATTTTTTTAATATATTTTTTCGAATTTAATTTATTATTTTACTAGTATTAAGTGAGTTAATTTAAACACCTAAGCTTTGATAAAGGATTAAATTAATTTCTTTTAAATCACTGATAACAGGCCTTTCTAATAATATATTAAAAGTCATAAAACGATTTTATAAATTATCTTACCAAACCACAGAATAAAAATAATAATAATATTTTTTAAGAACGACTTTTTCCTGGATGCACTGTTTTTATGTTGAATTGTATTCCGGAAATTGATTGTTTATTAAAATAGCTAGTTTGTCGTGAGAAATTGTCGCGTAGTGGTAAACCCACTCTACTCATAAATAAATGTGAATCAAGTACATCACTTTGCATCAAATAAAAATCACCTGATCTTCGTTCTCTAAAAAAAACACAACTCTTTTAATAAGAAAATGATTATTATTTCTTCCAGTAATGTATGTTTGATTTAGTTTTGTTTTTTAAATAAAAAACTTCTGTTTTTTCTGTTCAATAATATACCATGTAATCAAATATTTTTATTATTATTATTATTTTTCGGTTAAATGTGCCCTACCAAATAAAATTATGTATTCAATGTATATTTCAAAACTGCTGTTTTTGAGTCAAATTCCATACGCAAAAAAAGAAAATCGGTTATCAAAACTGTAAACATAAATATTTTCTAATTTTGGAAACAGCCTGAAAACCAATTTACTGTGACAAATAGAGAAACATATTTAAATGATCAAAATCTAAAAATAATCAAAATAAATAAAGCAAAATATTCGTCACTAGACATTTCATTTCACTTCGTTGTAGGATGTCGATATTATTAATATTCTTAGAAAGTTTCGTTATCAAAACTTCAAACAATCGTTTTTCGTGTTTTAATTAAGTATGACGAAGCGTATCATTTCAAGATAAGGTCAATGATGAAAAAGCCTACTTCGCAATAATTATCTGTGAATTTTATGGCCCAGTACTTCTACCCCTTTTCATTTCGGCCCAAGGGTTGTTGTTTTGTGACATATAACGAGCCACCCTCAATAAACGACCACAAACATACCGGATTACTTGTGGTATTAGATTCGTTGTGAAAAAAATAGGATAATACTGTTTTTTTCTTCATCTTTTTGACTGAGTAGTTTTAGACTCATAATAGTTTTGACTGAGTTCAAGATTTTTTAAACTACTTCTTAGTTCATATAAAATAAAAATAACTTTGATTATTCCACGTATTGTGTTACAAAATGTGACACGTGTTTTGCCTCTTTCGGAGGCATCCTCTGACAACTACTTTCGCAAATGTTTGCTTAACTTTTCCGGTTCTAAGCTCAAGAAATGCGACCCCAATACCCACATTTTCTTAAATATCTATTTTAATATGGGTGATACAATGTTTATAATTAAGGTATTCTTATATTATAGTTTTTTGGACCTTTTGTAGTTTGTATAAATACGATAATGCGATAACGAGATAAGCACCCGCTTATCAGCGATCGTTCGTTAGATAACTGGGCTGAACGCCGCTGAACGAATCAGTAGCAAATTAATATTTGCATTGGAATTACGTCTTTCTTACGCGCAACTAAAAATATGATTTTTATTAAAAAACCACGGATTTTTATAAAAAAATGTATGAGGAATGATAGAAAGAAATATTTAAAGCCCTTAGACTATTTTTTTTAAATTCATAAGAATAAGGCCAATAATGAGGAAACCACTGGGGTCCCTAAACGACCCCCATCGGCAGAGAAGTATTTTTCTAGTCTTTGAGCCGCGAGAGTTAGGTACGAATGATTTTAATTTTACTACTCTGATAAAGATCAAAATAAAATGGGAGGGGATGATAGAAAAACAAACAAACGATAATGGTAATACAAATGACATTTACATTAAGAAATGATTATCTAACGAGTTGGATCAATTAGGACGGGTTAAACCGCTAGAAAATATATTACTATTCTGATATATTATAACAAAAATCAAATAAAAATAGGAGGCAAGGGGGGGACGATAGAGAAACAAACAAACGATAAAGGTAATACAAAATGACATTTACATTAATAAATGATTATCTAATGAGTTGCATCAATTTGGACGGGTTAAACCGTTTGAAAATGTATTTAACAGTGGTGAACCACCTGATTTATTCAAGATATTATTTAATAATGTTTCTTTATTGTTAATGCTTTTATTTATTTCTAAAAATTCTAGACTATTCATTTTTGAAATAATTAAAAAAAATGAATAGTCTAGAATAGTCTAGAATTTTTGTAAACAAATGAAAAAGTTTTCATCTTTCTACTAGATTTAAGAGCTTCTTTGAGCAATTACAAGTAATTACGATCAGTGTCCATTTTCTAACAGAGTCAAAATCTTTTTTTTTCAGTATAAGAATGGATGTGAGATCTCTTGAGTTTGGGTATTTGTGAAGACCTTGTATATGTCACCCTTATCCATTAAGACATGGAAAGTAAAATGTCATGTTTTGGAGGTCTGCTCGGGCCGAAATTTTACAAAATTATCCGGTCCGAGCCTGAAAGACTCAGGCCCGAGTTTAATACCACACTTGTTACCTGAACGCGACCCGAAGCCCAGATTTATACTCCTTGAAACGAAAAAAAAGTTTTTTACAAATTTACAACAATTAACGATTCTCTTTAGAACTGGTAATAATTAAAATCATCGTTGTTCACTTATGTCATAAACATAGTCTGAAATACTTTTCTGAAGAAAAAAATTCCGTACCCGGGCCCGGCCCGAGCCCAAATCTCAATTACGCTCACCTGCCCAAACCAGGCCCGTGCAGACGTCTAAGTATTCATTATGCTTAATATGTATACGTTAAAGTTAATGAGTTGTGTTAACCTTTTTTTTACTTTAACAAATTAAAATAAATTGATAACTTCTTAAATTATTATTTCTGCTGACTTAAAAGTCTGCACATAAAACAAAAAAAATAACATAAAATAAAAAAATAACAAAAAGTTAAAGATAAAAAATCTCTCGTTGTATAGCGGACAGTAGAGTGGTACGGACGAGTTATTTCCTTTTTTTTTAGAAAAATACGTTTAATTAAAATAAAAGCAGGAATGCCATTTTTAAACTTATTGGCAGCCATTTTAACGTGCAATACGACGATCGCGACGCGTGAAATATTTTCTTAATTACATGATTTACATATATTTAAATATTATAAACATTATTTATACAATGCATGTAAATATTGTATTTTACTCTTAAAATCAAAAAATATACACATAACAGATTTTGTTGACAATATATACATTACTTTGAATGAAATTGGAATTAAATGGGTTAAATTCAATTATTTTTTCAAATTAAAAAAATATTTGACATTACAGCTTACGCCAATGCGTCAAAAGTTTTGAAGTTGAAAGACCATACGAGATATACTCGATGAGAATTTTTGAAAGTCACATGAGATTAACTCATAGAGAATTGACTTCACAAACACCCATGTCTTAAATATCAAATTAAAATTGAAAAAAATCCAATTTTGTCATTGACCTTACCGGGAATCGAACCCAGACCCACCTGATCGGTAGAGCAAGCTCTAACCAACTAGACCACAGCGGGTGATTATAGAGGAATGCATAAATAACAGTAGCCAAATAAATTAGTCCAATAACGTAATCGATACGTAATTTATTACCAATTCTTAATTATGTGAATATATAATTATGTGAGTATACATATATAATATATAAAAAAAAAATAATGGCATTTTGGTTCTCTACGTTTTTACCGGAAGTTAATTATGAAAAAATATACTCGTTTGAACTAAATCCACTTATATTTCAATAATCAGTACCGGTTTTCTCATGAAAAGCATTATCAACTGATGCAAGAATACAATATAGCAGTGCTATGCATATAAAACAAAATACAATTATTAGAGTGTATGTAACAAACAATTGTACTGTATGTTTTGAATACAATGCCTTTTCAACAAGTGACAAGTTGACAGTTAACACCATATAAGTGATTTATTTATTTAATTAACATTGCTCAAGGACTCAATTCACTTTCAATGATGAGCATATGGATTCTTTGTGGATCTTGTTTCAAATTAAGTTTTTTTTTTATTTTTTATTCCATGTCCGCTCCCAATATGGAGCATATGGACTCCTAATGGAGTTTATCTCAACAGATTTTTTTTTACGAGAACTGCTTGTTACTCAGTTGCTCAACCTCTCTTTTTCCAAAGAGAGTAGGAATAGAAGGAAAGGGCAAGGACAGGACTAGTGGTTAGCTAATCGCTCTCTATACGCCCCGTTCATAGGATATGATGGGTAGGAGGAGGGAATTCAAGATATCACATACATCCATGCCTTTGAACAGAAATTCATAAATCAATTGAAAAATCAATTTATAAAACTGCCCGTACCGAGATTCGAACCCGTGCCCTCCGTAGCGGTAGCCAACGATGTTGACCACTCGACCACACAGGCGGCAATACTTACAATTTTTACAATACTTATTAATTATTTTTACAATAATTACAATACAATTTTTAAATACACATGAGAAATTTTAATGAGATGCTGACGTATCAAAATACTTTTATAAATAAATCACATTCGAAGACTAATTTTACAAAATCTATTACGAAGATTGAAACAATAATATTGTTGAAAAAAAAAGTTTTTTTATAAATAACTAGCCGGTTCCCGGCAAGCGATGCAATGCTACTCAAAGAAAGAAAGTGTTTGTGTTTTAATTGTGTTTATTGAAGTGCATGTTTTCTTTTTCTGTCTGTTTGACGTTTGACGTTTGCTGCCGATTGTATATGGTACGACACACGCGCTACTTACTGTAAGTTAATTGTACTATAAACATCGCGCAAGTGCAAGCATACGTTGTCAAAATGAATTTTATGGCAGTCATACAAACATTGATTTTTATATATAAGATCTACTATAAGTTAATTTTACTATGCTTATAACCTTCCCGGAAGTGCAAGCAAAAACTTTGTCAAAGTTTTATTGCAATCGGATGAGCAGTGTGGCAACGCATAAAATACGAAAAATCAATCACACCTAATGCACGGAACACATTTGAACGGAATGTCAAAATGTAGACCATACCACACCATTTGACAGATTTGAAATATTCCATTTTTAAATGTTTAATACAAACAATCGAACGTCAAATTTGAATTGTCTGAATGCTGTTTGATCGTCAGTCGACGGTTGACAGTTGAATTGCATGAACGGCAAATATACAAACATTGATTTTTATATATAAGACCAATTGTGAGTTAATTTTACTATGCCTATAATCTTTCCGGAAGTGCAAGCAAAAATTTTGTCAAAGTTTTATTGCAATCGAATGAGTGGTGTGGCAACGCATAAAATACGAACAAACAAACATTCAGACCCATACATATCTCATTGCAAGCGTAAATAGTGTAAAAGAAACTAGTTCATGGCGTCTAAATGGTTTTGTTCTAAAAAACTGTATAATATTTGAATAGAGTTATTAAATCAAAATGTTGCTTTATTGCTCTCTTGTGGTGTGCATATTAAGTTTAAACATAGGCTTTGCCCGGTTAAAATATTTTGTATGCAGAAAGACCTCACGAATGCTACTGTATAATTCCGTTACATTTTTTTTCTGATTTTCCAACCGTTTGATCCTGTTTTAAAAGTTTTATTTTCACATCAGGCGGCACGGGAAAAATACAGAATTTCACGGGTAAAATTTCACCGGGCCCGCTTTCATGGAAATATGTAAATCGGTGGGAGACTTTTCTATCAATAATAAAATTACTGTTTTTCAACGCGCTTTCAATCATTTTTAATAGCGAGTACTCTGCTGGTAAAAGAAACATAATTTATTTAATATCATACATATTCATAAACCTAAAAAGAGATTTTAATATATGTCGCTCTTGAAAACTCGTACCAGGTTACCGCTAGAATGTTAAAACTAATCATTACCGTATTTTAAAAACCTGGCATTCATCGTTAACATTTTTGTTTAGTATTTATGTATTTTTATGCAATTGAATTATCAAGTTGCAAATAACACTCTGGATACTTTTTCAAGTTTTAAGTAAATAACGAAAAACTGCTGCGCATACATCCCATCTAGGGCATCCAATTAACCGTCCAAAGCCCTTAACTGGTTTTCGGTTTTTTTTTCAAATAAATAAACCGGCTAACCGGCTTAAATCGTAATTATTTTCAAAAAACAATTTTTAGTACCAATATTCCAAAACAAAAAAAACATATTGGGCATTTTGTTTACTTAAATATAAACTAATACAGTGCATAAAAGAGTGGATTTACTTATTTTTTCAACCAAGTCTTCTCCTAATGTGAACCATGATTACTTCAAATGAAGTTTATCCAAGCAAAAGTTTTTTTTTCGAGAACTAATTGTTATTCAGTTTTTCCGATTACATGAAGCCAAAATTTATATCAGCAATATATAACAATTCTTGTAGACCTAATTGCGTCGCATTTTTACAATACGTACATTATAATCGTTTAGAGTTTTAGGCACGACTTACTTACGGCAAACTATATTATTCGTAGTCAAGTGTGACAAACAAATTTAAATATTATTTAGGAATTGAAAAGCCACAGCTTAGCTACCCCTGTACTTAAATTGTCTTCAAAATATCTTTGTAATTTATTTAATTTATGAATGGTATGATAAAATTTCATAAAATATTTCCCTATACATAATTTCGTTATTCAAATCCGCCACTAAAATAGAACGACCTTACTTCGCTTAAAATATTCCAAAATAATAAAAATCGAAAGGTCGAATGTAAATAACTGCTCCACATGACAAAACACGATCAATGGATTCTCAAATTAAGTCATGAATTTGCACACTGTCAAAAAATCTCTTGGAACAAGAAAACTTGTCAATCTGTATGATTTTTTTTTTTGGAAAAAATAGGACATATTTTTTGAATTGGATTCATGAATTATTCATTCTTTATTTTCATAGCGTATCTACTATGTCGCTATAGCAGCAGGTGCCAACATGAAATATCACCCGACGAGCTCATGTTGTAAAGCCACCCTGTATCAATATTATTTGACTTGGTATTCTCTTATTAGAATATGATAGATAGTATCTCTTTTAAAAAATCAATTTTATTTTACTAGTGGTCTTTGATACTTAACTAGCATGGAAACTACTTTTCTTTTTTGAATTGTCTGGTAAATTAACAATTGCTTATTTTTTTTCTTACCTTTACCATAGTCAATGTTTTGCTTTAGATATGTTATTAAAATAAAAACAGTTAATAAATAATTGTGGAGTTATAATGCAAAACGTCTTATTTCTTAAATGAGCGATATTGAGTTAGGTATGCAAATAGAGTAATTCAAGCCTAAGGAATCGACTGATCCTATTCATTTTAGTATTAAATGTCTACAAAACTGTCGTTTTCAAATTGTAAATCATATTTTTACGCAAATGCTGTTTTGTTTATTTTATTCGTTAGTATTTGACTCTACTGAAAAGTTTGAGTTTTGGAAATAGTGCGTTTTGCATTATAACCCCACAATTTCCTAAATCTACATACATACAAATTTCATAACAGAATTGCTTTTTTTTATTTATGTGTGCTCTCAATATGGAGCGTAAAATCTCTTAGTGGAGGTATCTTAACATATGCTTTGAACAGAACTCTTTGTTACTCAACCTCTTTTCTTCAAAGACAGTAATAAGAATAAAAGGATAAGGCTAGGACAGAACTAGTAGTTAACTAATCACTTTCGCTACACCCAGTTGTTAAATAATTGTAAATGGTAAGAGGGACATCAAAAACACCCATGCCTTCGAACAAAAGACGATAAATCGATCGAGAAAATGCTGTATGTACTGGGATTCGAACCCGTGAGTTTTGACACGGAAAGCACAACAACTTTACAACTTTAAAACATTATTATAACTCAGTTATAATTTTTTTTTAATTTAAATGACTTAAGGCAAGCTTTTATCGGTTGTGTTAAAATATTTGAAACTATTTTTTGGTGACTACATCTAAAATGGTAATCCTGAATTCATCCAAAAATCAAAATAAAAACTTTCCAAGCTTACTTTCACAGATCGAAATACTTTTCTGATAATGCTTTTATCCACCTAAAGTGTTTGGCAAATAAAACGTATGTAAGTATGTAAAACGATCCGTTCAACATTTAACCCTGGAAAAAACATACATTAAAATATATATTTGCCTATATTGAGGCACACATAAAAGGATTTCAATGCGACAAATGTTGATAGAATAAAACTGCGCTAATTGAAATATGTTTACTTAACATTACTTAAAGCCAACACTACATTACACGTTTTATTTGAAAAATCATACTTGTATCTGTAGCCCTCATGTGTGTGCACTAGGGCTTTCAATACCGGGGTCCCGCCTAATTTTTTTAAAATTATTATTTTGAGAAAATAATGCGAGGACTGAAAAAAAGAGCGTTCAAAGCTTAGGTTTATTTGAAGTCCGTAAATTTCTAGGTTTTTGGATGCGAACTTCTGAGAAGAGCTAAAACAAAGCTCTCGCGTCGCTTCATTTCAAGCAAAAATTTCGCAATCCCGAATTTACATATACACGATTTCAGGTTGAATGTTCAATCCCGGGATCAATTTTCAATAGCCAATCCCGAAGTCACAAAAGATGCCCTAAAGTGCGTTATCCAACTATGTATTGGTTGTATTCAACTACAATAAGATCAGAGATGTGCTTTATGTTTGTGCTAGCTAATTTTCGAAGGGAAGAATTTTATGAATTATTACTAAAATATGTGTGTACATTTTAATAAGCCGATCGAAGCAAGAAAGACACTTAATTCAATATAAGTTGTAAAGAATAAACAAATTTTATTCTTCACAAATTATATTGAATTAAGTGTCTTTCTTGCTTCGATCGATTTATTGAAATGTACACAATATATAGAATAAACTACGAATAACCGCCTGTGTGGTCGAGTGGTCAACGTCGTTGGCTTCGGTTACGGAGGTCACGGGCTTGAATCCCAGTACGGACTGTTTTATAAATTGATATTTCAATCGATTTATGAATTTCTGTTCAAAGGCATGGATGTATGTGATATCTCGAATTCCCTCCTCTCACCCATCCTATCTTATAAACCGGGCATATCGAGAGCGATTAGCTAAACACTAGTCCTGTCCTAGCCTTATCCTTATACTCCTACTCTCTTTAGAAAAAGATAGGTTGAGCAACTGAGTAACAAGCAGTTCTAGTAGAAAAACTTCTGTTGAGATAAACTCCATTAGGAGTCCATATGCTCCACATTGAGAGCGGACATGGTAAAAAAAAACTGAATAGTTGTATCTGCTTAGTAGTGTGTTTTCAAGACAATCAGGGACTTAGCAAGTTGATTTAAGTGGCTGAACTAGTAGCACGTTTTTATTTAATTTATTTAGCACACTAGTGAATGGTTCAATCTCAGTTTCGTGCAGCTCTCTTTAAGGCCATGAATGTGAGGGGTAGATTTCTTTATTTCGATAACGTTTTGGGTGTTGGTCATTAAACGTTAGATGCATATACACAACGGGTAACAATTAATGCAACCTGGAAGAAATCTGGGAACTTACAGACAGCAAATTTATTGAAATTAATATCCGTAATACTGTTTGCTGTCTTATGAATAAAGTTTTTGTTTGATATGTTAGTGTATGTTCTAAGTACAACGGAGTATATGTTTCTAAATATATGTGTTTATTTCTCTTTTGCCGTTATGTGGTGTTGATTTATAAAGTTTCGAAGTTTCTAGTGGATTAGGATCCCGTGAGAGTTTCACAGGGCGATGTACAGACGTATTCTATAATTGAGTTTCGACGTAAATTTTCTCACATCTGAACGGTGATGGTTATTCCTGTGATGTTTCTACGAATTTCCGGCCGGCAGACAAACGACTCCACTGGATTTAGTGGACCTCGGGGGACTTTTACCAAAATTTCACGCCTGAGGGTTTTCAAACTAACAATTGGCTTCAATCAACGGAATGAAATTTGATTAGACCATCACAGAGCTATGCTAAATATTACAGTTCAGCAAAACATTTCGTTTATTTAGAGTGTTTGTTATTATTTACTTGCCGGTTCCCGGCAAGCGTTGCAATGCTACTCAAAAAAAAAGTGCTTGTGTTTTTATTGTGTTTATTAAAGTGCATGTTTTCTTTTTCTGTCTGTTTGACGTTTGAAATTTGGTGCCGATTGTCTATCTTACGACACACACGCCACCTATTGTAATTTAACTCTACTATAATCTTCGCGTAAATGCAAGCATACGTTGTCAAAATGAACTGTATTGCAGATATACAAACATTGATTTATATATGTAAGATCTACTGTAAGTAAATTTTACTATGCCTTTAACCTTCGCGAAAATGGAAGCAAAAAGTTTGTCGAAGTTTTATTGTGAACAGGTGAAAAAAACACGGTTTCTTGGCGATGAAATTTGTATTTTTTTTAAAATTGTACATGCCGTATGACTTATCAGGTTACTTACAGGTTTTCAGGAGCCATACATAAATGTACTGTATTTTGCCGTTATAGTTTCTATTTTTTTATATATAATAAAATGTTATACAAACACAACTTCATAAGAAAATGAAAACACAACACTGAAGACATGATGGCGCTAAACTAAACAAAAATAAAATGCCTTTATATGTAAAAATATATACTGTGTCTTAAAACTCTTTATTCAAGCACGATTACATTTTTAACTGCTTTCCCAAGTTTTGAGTTTTCAATAACCTCTACAATCAATTCACCAGCCAGTACCGCTTCAGAATATGGCAAACAACATTATTTGTATACACTCAATAATAATGACAATATTATTTAACGAGAGAAGAGACACGCTTTATTAACTGTTCTTAACCAGTACTCCGCTGAATTCAGAGATCATAATTCAACAATTGAGGAGCAAACAATCAAAAAGTGTTTTGTCACAAATTTAAAAAAATGCTGTTTAATATCAGTTCTGATAGTCAATAGTGAAACCTATGAATGGAAATCAAAATTAACGTTCAAAAAAAGTTTTTCCTATAAAAAATAAATCATTAAGTTGTCACGTTCATGCAAAACGTGTTTTCTCCAACACCCAAATTCAATCGAAAGGTGTTTTGTCCTCCCAACCAATCACAGCGTAGAAACCGTCATATTGGATGTGTGACAAAACACATGAACGTGAACAAATACAAACTTTAAAACTGAAAGTAACCATATCAAATTTGATATTCAACGTACAATTGATAAAATTTGCAAAATTCGACAAGTTCAGGTTCAAGTAAATAATTTTTGCATCAATGTTTAGCTACCGTTTTTCATATATAAAATGTACTTTTTTCCATTATGTAATCTGTTTAAATATTAATAAAAGTGATGATTTCATATTTTTCTTCAAATTCTAACCGTTTGAAATTGGTGTGTTGTTTTTTTAATATTTTAAAGTGTTCTGCGGCCTTAACCTTTTAACTGCCAGCAGGTGTATGTATGGCGGTACCTCGCACGCCACGAGTTTAATTGCATCTATATATATTTTTTAATTTATCGTTTTTGAAAATGTTTTAAAGTTTATTTGTTAAAACTTACCAAATAAATGAAGAGTGCGCCGATGAAGATGCGAGTGTGCCGCCATTTATACATAATAACAATGTTTAAATGTTTATGACACATCAGGGTTGTCACAAATTTTGTCATAGAAAATACGCGAACTAAATATTATTTCAAAAGTAATTGTTTATTTGAGTTTAATTTTTAAAATGTACACACACTAAGTTTCAGAAAATTAATAGTCTTCTATAGATAATATGACTGCCACCCCTGAATTTTGTGCCATCTTCATACTCGGAGACAGACTTATTTCAAATTACATTTCAAGTAGTAAAAACGAAAACTGTTTCAATTGTGAGTATAGGACGATATTCCCAATAGATGTCGTTGTGTGTTCGACACAGTTGTATGTTTAACATAATTGATTTACGTTAGTAAAATTCCGTTCAAAGCGTGCGTCCAAAGACGTCATTTTATGTATGATTGGCGTACCGTCCACGGAAATGTTCTCGTCTTAAGACGCTTGTGGCAGCCATCCGTTTACAAGGGATTAAAAAACAATGTATTCTCTTTAGGCAGAGTTGATACAAATAATTGTTTAAAACAATATTTGTCTGATAAAAAAGATTGACGTGTTTTTTTATCAATAAACATTTCTTCATCAAAATTTGTAATCTTGTTTGAAATTTCATTAATATTTTTGTTGCATTAAGCTGAAAGAAAGTATGATATATGAAGGTATTCTTACTCATTAAATATTTAATGAATTAACTTAAAGCGACGCAATATTTTACTCTCATAAGCTGTCGAAATGAAAAAGGCAAGGAAATGCAAATTAATCGTAATAGCATGCTGTCGCCCCATACATTATCTCGGTTCTCGTTGACGCAAAGATTCTATCCTCGTTCAAAGGTAACGATGATGGTCTTCTAACGATTTTTTTAATGGCCAGACCTTGAGAAAACAATGAATATTTAAATCGAATACATCATAAATAACAAATTTATGCAGTAAATTAGTTTTCACATTAACAATGCTTACTGCCAAATCGTTTATGTAAGTCATTTAAAAAAATATCTTTTTTGTACTTGTACCAGATTGCTTATTAAAAGATCAGGACCGGTTGACAAAAAAGTATTATTATTTATTTTTGTGTAAATAATACTAGTAATGCATACTTTCATCAGTTGGTTATGATTGTGATAAACGAAACCGGTCTTGATTTTAAAATAAATAATAATAAATATGCAAAAAAATATTAAAACTCTCTATTCTCCTCAACAATGTATCTTATGTATTATATAAGCTGAAGATTTGATTATATGGGCCCTCGAGGGTTGAAGTGAGCCAAAAAGTAAAATGGTAAAACCGGTATTTTATAACAATCTAAATGTGGTACTTTAAATAAATAAATGATAACACTATTGCAATGTGTATTAACTGAAGTTACTTCACATTCTTTTTTTTTAACCATGTCCGCTCCCAATGTGGAGCATATGGACTCCTAATTGAGTTTATCTCAACAAAAGTGTTTCTACGAGAACTGCTTGTTACTCAGTTGCTCCGCCTCTCTTTTTCCAAAGAGAATAGGATAGAAGGATAAAGCTAGGACAGGACTAGTGGTAAGCTAATCGCTCTCTATACACCCGATTCATAGGATAGGATGGGTGAGAGGGGGGGAATTCAAGACATCACACACATCCCTGCCTTTGAACAGAAATTCATAAAACGATTGAAAAATCAATTACGATACTTTAAAACGTGTAGAATATTACAAGGCATCTAACTTTTTTCTTTCTAAAATACCACTTGGCTCACTTGACCTCTAATGGGCCTATATAAAGTATGATATATGTTTTTAAATAAAGTATCGTAGAGATAGAAAAATAATATTCATGAATACAGTGTTATGAGTAAGTATTAACTCCGACATAACTTTGACAGTAAAAACAAAAATATATTTTCTAGATAAATTTTAACTTAATAGTTTTAATTTAGAAACAGACGTTCTTTACTATATTTTCGTAAAACATACGCTCAAAAAACTTGCACAGATAATTTAAAAATGCTTCCTGTTTCCCGGATTTCAATTTACGGAAATCCCCGGCCAGTAAAATGACTAAGCGTCTCAACTTTGCGAAAACGAGATCTGCAAAGCTGCACTTGTGATTCCCTTGTCGAGGCTATTCAACAGCTTATTCCAAGTGAACGATATTATTATTATAATATGCAACAATTTAATAAAACATACAAAAATTAAACTGTTATATTTTATTTATTCTTTTAACCATTCATTCTAAAATGAAAATAGTAAATAATTATTAACAGGTTTTGATATGAATTGAATCAGTACGATGAATGCCAGAGACGACTTTACTCGCCCCACACCATCATGTATGTGACTGAGAAGTAACATGTTAACACTACTGATTTGTTTACATTCAAATCCATATTAAAAGGTTTCAATTTTTTTTTTAAATACTAGTTACCTACAAAACGTAACCATGGTAACTTTTAAACATTAATTTGTTTATATTGTTTTAATACATTAGCTTTGTTGAATACAAAGTATGATTTACAACCCGATCTACATCGAAACCGGCTAACCAGTTCATTACCTGTTTTAAGAAAAACCGAAAACTTGTTTATTTTGCATGATTACCGGGCTTTATTGATAACGTCTTTTCGCCTTTAGTACAATGATTTTTTATACAACTATTCATATGCCAGTTTCATGGAGCAGAGGTCAACGTCGTTGAATTTCGTGATGGATCTCACAGATTCAAGTGCCAGTACAAACAGCATTTTTTCATCGAAAGATATGCGTGTTTGTAATTTAAATATTTTTTCTTTCCATTCCGATCCTAAAATAACGGGACTAAGAGAAAGTAATTTGTTAACTATTAGTACTTTCCATGCCCTATACTTATATTCCTACTCTAGTATAAAAAAAGAGATTGAGCAACAAGCAGTTCTCTAAAAAAAACCTTTATTTGTAGTAATCATGTTTCACATTAGGATAGGACTTGGTTAAAAAAAATAGTAAATCCACTCTTTTATGCACCTTATTCGTTCACATTTAAGTAACCAAAATGCCCTTTATGTTTTTGTTGTTTTGGAATATTGGTTTGGTTGGTACTCAAATTGGTTTTTCGAGAATTATTCTGATTTAAGCCGGCTACCCGCTTTATTGATTTGAAAAAAAACCGGAAACCGGTTAGTTGCTTTGGACGGTTAATCGGATGCCCTTATACAAAATAACGAGATGATAATAATCGGACTCGGTAATTGATCTATTAAAAAATAAAGATTGCTCATTCAAAAAAAAAAGCCTGGTAATTTTTATCTTATTGAAATTTTAGATGAAAAGGGTGTCGACATTCCACTTACTTAGTTACGTTATCAGATCTGACATTGTCAAATTTATGTGATGCGAATTTGACATTTTTACATGGGAGTATATATTTTATTTCAATTTATTTTACTTTAACAAAATTTTATCGCATCGGCTTGATTAATATGAAGCACGGAAATAAGCCAATCAGAGCATAATTTGTCAGAGCTCTCATTAAATAATAATTATTATGAAGGGCTTGGCAAAAGGCAATGGCCAATAATGGATATTCATAAAGCAGAGTTGATTAGACTGCACAGGGATCATTTATAATGTTCCTATTATGTCTTCACAAAGAGAATACTGGAAGCAAAGAGCTCCTTCAAATTGCTGATCTTTCTTGTTGGATTACTGCATTTTGTTCACACTGTACAAAGAAACTTTGAATAAGAAATAAACTTTAATAATAAATCAAAATATTTTAATCAAATCTAATTTTACTACGTTGAGTAATCATTTTAAATGAAACTTATTATTGTATAGTATTTGCTTCAAGTTACAACAATATTAACCCTTTGAAGATGTGTGGAGCTCGAAAAATTAGCTCTCAACTTGCTACTTTTTAAAAATATTAGAATGGGGTCACATGTGTTAAAGTATTTTAATGTAGGTCACTTTGTGTTTTAAAAAAATATCCAAGCAAAATACTTTTCATAGAGAAAATCTTAAATGTAATATTATTCTAGAAAAGATCACCTTTGTTTACCTTGTGTTCGTTTTATATTAATTATTATTGACTTAAAATCTTTAAATAGATATCAAAGCAAAACATAAGTCTTGTTCATATCTCACAAATAGATTTATTCCAGTTAATAGGAAGTTCAAACATATTTATTTACTACTTAAAGCAATCAACAAATATACTTGAAAATATTTTTTTTTTTCAGAGCTGTGGAGTCGGAGTCGGAATCGCGGTGTTTTGACCGGAGTCAGAGTCGTGAAAAATGAGCGGCTCATTTTTTTTTGAAAAATATATTTAATGATGTGTATTCAAACAAAATAGCCCAAAGTGTTGACATTTCATGCTTGGCTGACTAAAGTTGATCTGATGGTATACATATATACAAGTTTAAATGAAATTATTGAAAAAAATCTTTGGAGTCGGAGTCGGAGTCGTCTTTTTTTTACACGACTCCACAGCCCTGATTTTTTTTTAATAAAACTTACAATAAAAAATAAATAAATATACTGCATACTTTTATAATAAATAATATTACCTACCAATGAATCTAAAAAATCTTTATTGTGTTTTCAAACAATTATGGAAATTAACCCCAATAGTTTAATGTTATGATAGTACATAAGTAAGTTACGAAGTTGAATAAATTTCTAAAATTTTATGCTTTTAAATGTATTTTAATATTTTTTTCGAAGAATATTTTTACTTAATCAATTGAATAATGAACTCAACTTTTTTTTTGTTTGATATACCGTATTGTCAATTATCAAAAATGGAATATTACTAAAAAAAGTCAGAGAACTACATAATATATGATGTAGTCTGCTATCTAACAAATGATAAAAACATTATGATGCATGTCATTTACATAGCAAAGTTCCGGCTGGGGTAAGCAAGACGGTCTGATTTATTGTGCTGATATGCACGAAGGAAGGCTGGCTACGAAAGGCTACCGAAGCTTTATAAACAAAGCTTATTTAAGCTCACATATAAAACGATAAACCGAGTCTAATGCAAAAAAACGTTCATAGTTGGAATAAGCTCAAAAGAGAATCATGAATATTCCATGAAAATTATCTAAGAGGGTAAACAGCATATTTTTATTTGTGTATAATCCTGAATGGATAAACCTTTTTTTATCGCAATGTCCGTTACAAAGTGCAGCTTATGGACTCACAATTATGCAATTCGAAAAAAAGTTGTTTTGACGAAAAAGGGTTTTGAATATGTTGAATAGATAGAATCCGTAGTTTCTATCTCGTTCTCTCAATTTCAAGATCAAATAGGCCCATTAGAGGTGAAGTGTGCCAACTAGTAAAAATGTTAAACTTTTTTCTTGGACTTTTAATTACTATAGCGTCTTTACTTAGTGCTTTAGTGGATTGCATATTTTTATTTTACAAAAATAACGCTATTGCAATTTATAATATATTGACTGAGGTTACTTCACTTTTACGATACTTTAAGACGTGTAAAATATTACAAAGCATCATTTTTTTTTTAAAATACCATCTGGCTCACTTAACCTCTAATGGGCCCAAATAAGGTGTGTTCATATTCTCAGGGGAGTACCCATCATATGAATAATATTACATCAAAGTAAATTATAAAATGAAATGTTATTTTAATTTTAAAAATCGATTCCAAATTACTGCTGTATTTATGTTGCCAAAATACTTGGATGGGGATAAAATCGCTCGAATACTCTTTAATAAAGAGAAAAGCGTGAGAATGAACGATAACAATGGATAATAGATGCAAATGATATGTGTAAGGCTTAAATAAAAATGAAACCCACGAGCGAGAAAAAAAGGTTAGACCTTATGGTTTATTTCACAGCAATTCAGTGTTTTTGTAGGTATATAAGGTACATAAAATTTACATGTTAGTATATTCCAGAGGCCAGTTTTTAAAAAAATATAGGAGAGCGTCGAGTGAAAAGCGTGAAAAACTCTAAAGTGATTTCCCTTTTTTTTTCAGGGAATAATATTACCCGATCGTTGTAAGAAGCACCCTCGTACGTTTCAGTAAGTAAGACAAGAAAGAAATTAGGTCGTTCATGGCATAAACAGATTTGTGCGAGATGAAAGATTGCTTAAAACGATAATACTTTATTAGGTCATCATAAAATCTTCTCATTAAACTTTCTAATAAATAAATTAAGCTCGTTTTATTAATATTGAGTATTATATTACCGCTGAATTTAATTGGTTAAAATAAATTGAGGAAGTAAAAAAATATGATAAAAATTACATTAATTATATTACAGTAAAATTTTCATTAAACGGCTGTATTATTAATTAATAAACTAATTTGTTTCATTAATCCATCATTTTTATTTAAATAAGTAAAATAACCATAATTTATTGCTTTTATTTAAACATTTCTGTTAGGAATGTGTGCTAATGTATTGTTGAGCAATGTTCTCTAGTGATGTTGAGTGCATGCTTAAAAAGAATATATGCGATAAGGAAAGGTTAAAACTGTAAAACTTCCTTCTTATAATACAACAGATATATTGGTCAAATTAGTATTTAAAAGGAAAATAACTAAAAATAAAAAATGTTATTTACTTTAATGGCGGTGTTTGGTGGAATTTCAAAATAAAATTTGAATCGTTCAAACTATATAAATTCAAATTAGAATTATTTTCATAATGTACGTTTCCATAATAATCTTGGCCGAACACGACCCGGGTTTTGCCTCTCGGCATCTTCCGGTGCTATTCAGTGCGCGAATGCACTCGAACTGACGAACGAGAGGCGAAACCCGGGTCGTGTTTGGCCAAGATTATTATGGAAACGTACATTATGAAAATAATTCTAATTTAAAGATAAATTTCCATCAAGCACCTTCAGTCGAAATTCTAAATAATATACATTCACACAAATGTTTTTACTAACAACCTGGGTTTTGCTTTTCGGTATATTTAGGCGTTCAAATCCATCCGTGCAATTGAACGGCTGAAGATGGCGCCCGATGTTAAAACCCGGGTTGTTAGTTAAGAACCCGGGTTTTACCGATGTACATAGTTTGAACAATTCAAATTTAAGATTATTTAATTTCTGAGTCTAAGTATAACAATTGAGCCCTTAGAGGTGATGTGAGCCAAGTAGTATGTCTCAAATTATCGTAAAAATAAGTGGCCTCAGTAAAAACATTTAACAATAATGATATTATTGTACTTATAGATGAGTTTTACAATTTGACTCTCTTTATTTTTTGAGAGCTCAATTGGTCTGAGAGTTGATAAAGGAAGACAACTAAGACGGCATTAAGTATCCAGTCGTAATTGCAGCTTCAATTGCTTGCAATATAGTGCATTTTCATCATATTCAAACGGACAAAGAGCAGTATTGCCTAATGACTGTTTGACTTTTTGTTTTCATTTTAGTTCACAAAATGTTTCCTATCAGTAAAATGGATATGCAGATGCTTTAGAAAAGATTTTTACACTCGACTTAAGCCCATATAAAGTTAACATCAAAGAAACTCATTATGTCACTGTGTAGTAACAACAGTCTACATTTTTGAATTGGCGATAAAACTATTTTTTTATATGCAAGAAATATAAAATAAAAATTGGTATACTTATTAACATATCCGTGGTTTTAGTTTCGTTTTTATTTGATCGATTTTATTCGATGAATCAATTATTGTTTTTGAATTTCTAATCAATAATACGAACGTGTTTTTTTTAAATATAATTACCATTAATGGCATGAAATATTTATAAAAGCGTAAAAAGTTACTCGCGTATTTGGCGTTTTTTCTGTATTTAAATTAGTGGACAGAGTAATATCATGGTGTGAAGTATGAGAATTAAATAATAAATGTTAAAGAACAAGATATAAAATAATTTAATATTCTATAAACAAACTATTTATTGTATTTTAACCTGTCAACAAAACCTCAATCATTTTAGGCTATTTTTTGTATGTAACGCATTGAAATTGTACAATTTAATAACAAATACATTTTTTGATTTGTTTCCTTACGATAACTTATTTGAGAAAGAGTTTTTTAAATTAAATAATTAATGATCATACGAAAAAATGAGAAATAATTGCAGAGTATTTTTTTTCCAACATGTAGTTTTACTACGATTATTTTTTGCACTTATTGATATCATGTGTATTCAATATTATTGCCAGAAAATAATTTTTCATCCATTTTGGTGCACATCCAATTAAGACTTCTTTTTTTTGTTATAATAAGATAATACATACTAAAACCTCTTACATGAAAACATATACGAGGGATAGTTTGAAATTTCTTAATTGTAATATATAATATATTATAATTTTAATTAAAAAACAAAATAAACAAACAATATTTTAAAAACAGATGAGAGACTATATTAGAAAAAGAGAAAGCGTGAGACAAGGTGCTCAGATCAAAGCTGTTGTGATATTTTCCATGGAGCTAGTTGAATTGCAGCACGAGCCAAACCAAACACCAAACATAAAAGTTGAATGATTAAGTAAGACAAATCAGTCCTAAAAATAAAACAACTTCACGCAAGGGATGTCGGTTAATTTACGAAATAGGCGCTCGCTTTTGTATTACAAAACTCATTGGAGAAAAATACTGTTTAATGGCCAGTTTGTGTATCGGAAAAACTGGGCCATAAGTATCTCCCTTATCGCGCTAAGTAGGCGAGGAAACAGAACATGTAAATAAGATTGGCCGAACGAAAAAAAAGAAAAACACTGCGATAGAGAAGAGGCGGTGTTCGCTGTAGTCGAGAGTAATTTATTGGGCAGTTGGAGGTTTTCATTTAACGCGTTTTAGCGGAAACACTTTTTGTAAGTACACATTAATGCTTCATTTATTTAAAGCTTTATACATGTATTCATTTGATTTTTAGTACATTAATAATTTAATCGATATTTGCTGTAACTATATAATGAGATTAATAAAAATACTTTTTTTATTTGTACTTTATTCCACTTTATTTAAAAGTTTAGAACCGGTTTCGCTCATTGCAAGCATTGTCAACTGATAAGAAATATAATTTAACAGTGCTATTTACACAAAAATAAATTGAAATGAAAAGGATTAAACAACAATTGACATTGAAAAGAATTTAAAAATTACAGTATAGGTGGTGCTATAATTACACAAAATTTAAATGTTTAACACCTCTAACAAACAATTTAAAAAATCATCAAAGATTAATAAATTTCAAGTGATGACACAATTACAAATATACGTAAATTTGCAAATTATTTTCAATATTATTCTATATCTTCATATATTATTAAAATTGATGCCAGTTTTTATCTTTCTACTACATTTTTTATATGTCAAAAACCGTTTTGTATTGTATATTTTATACGTTTTCTTCCCCCCCCCCATAGTAAATATAAATACTGATAAAGCTTTATTTTAAGCTTTTCATAACAGTATTGTTTTGTTTGAGTAAAATTATAATTTACACGAGTCATAACGAGCTTTTTGATTATAAACTTTGACAATAATATTGCTGTGACGGTCATTCTGGGCACCGAAATGTTTTGCAACTTTCGTTTTAAATTTCTGAATATTTAACAAGAGTACGGTTATTTGAAGTAAAACTTTCAACGCTCGTACTTATAATGATCAAAACATTTTTTTAACGTTTTTCTTTAGACATTTTTGAACAAATATGTTTTCTTAGAGATTATAAAACATATTTAAATCCAAAATAATAAGAAAACATCATTATTTTAACGTTACTGACAATATTCAAATAAAATATTTAGCATCGGTCCTGACACATAATACACATAAAAAATAACTTAAGAAACATTTATTTACACATTATATTTTACTTAGTTGGACTCGTTCTTACGAACATTGACGACTAAGCTAAGAAACCGATAAAACAGATCATGGAAAGTAAACAATTATTTTACTTATAAGTAAAGTATGTATGTATACAGGGCCGGCGCCACCATAAAGGTGAAATATGCAACCAACTAGGGCGCAAACCGTAAGGCGCATAAATGGAGGAGTAAAATAAGTTTTTGATTTTTAATAATTATAACATAAATATTACATATCTATGCAGTAAGCTTCAAGCAGTAGCTCAAAAACTTCAAAAACTTTTGCCATCACAAAAACTACTGCTCTTTATAGTACAACAAAATATTGAGTGAGAGGTAAAAGAAAACTTTTCATTTTATAAATTTCCTAAATTTATGGGTTTTGTAAATCGGGCAGCGAGTAAATTCTTTTCTGAAAAATCCCCGCAAGAGCTAAAAAATAGGTTTCACGTTTTTTTATTTGAGTAAATTTGAATTTTCCAGGATTTTAAAATCATCCAGCTAAATTTTCACAATCCCAAAATTCTAAGATTTTATGGTGAAACATTCACTGAGGGCGCCAAATAACCTCGCGCCGGCACTGTGTGTATATCATCGATATCGATTCAGTGGTACGTAACTAATATTATTATCATACTAATTACTTAACCGTCTACCTTGTTTTACTTAAAAGCATTGGTTTAAATTTATAAACAATTGAAGTCGATGGCGTTCTCGCAATACGACTTCCTGCACTCAACCCCCCTGCGGCGTATACCTTTTAAGTGTCGTTAAGACCTAGCAAAAATGCATGGCTCCAATAAGAGTGGTAGCTTTTAAGCAAAGCCTGACGGAAGCGTGGCCGGTCGCAGTGAAACCACTGTTAATTTCCTGTCGGCATTCGTTGCAGGGCAAATAGAAACTGGCAAACACCCAAGCGGATATGGTAACATCCACACAAAATGGTAGGAAATGTGCACACATTTTCCGTGACCTACACAAATGGAAACTAATTAAATTTCAATTAAAACTTGTAACATTTTCTCGGTGTAAATCTTTTATGATGTCTATTTCTCGAATTCACTCGCTAACAATCCATATAAACACCAGATAAAATTATTATATCAAACAAATACTTTGTACGTATTTTCATACAGTGAGCAAAGCGTAGTGCCAATTTCTCAATAACTGAACATCGGAAAAAATATGTTGTCCGTATGCAAGGTTATATAATGCGTTATTTTGGGCTCATTCTACGTATGTGTTATTTTCATCAATGAAACGGATAGTCCATGTGAAAGAAATCACTGCAAAACGTCTGGTTTCTACTTTCCAGCTCGCAGAGAGATAAATACACCTGATTAAGAGTTTTGCAATGTTCTAGAGTAGGTAAGATAAATCTACATTTTTCTTTGTTTTTTTATCTCCTACATATTAAGATAGTCGAGTCCGTAATTAAGTGGTCAACGTTGTTGGCTTCCATGACGGATCTCACGAGCTCATGTCCAAATAAGAATAGCATTTTTTTCAATTAATTTATGGATATCTGAATGTTCTAAAATATCCCATCATAAAAATTTGTGTAGCGAGGTTAGGGGCTTACCATCTCACTACTGATCCTGTCCTACCTCTATTGTTCTACTTCGACTCTCTTTGAAAAGCATTATATCAAAAAATGAATCACTTTTGTAATTGTTTTACATTTATTAAATAGGATCAAGTCTTACTTTGCTCATTACCAGCGTTTTTATCTCATTAAAATGAACATTTATACAAAGTTACTTTACTTATTCGAAAGCAAATAACTATTTATTGTTATAATTCAAAAAAAATTGTGATGAGCAAAACCGGTTTGCATCTAAATAAATAAATGTTGAATTAGTACAAAAGACCGTTTTATTTTTGAATTGACGCTTCATAGTTGTTTTCTTATCTCTCGCGGCTCGGAGACTAGAAAAATACTTCTCTGCCGATGGAGGTCGTTTAGGGACCCCAGTGGTTTCCTCATTTTTGGCCTTATTCTTATGAATTTAAAAAAAAAATAGTCTAAGGGCTTTAAAATATCTCTCTGCATCATTCCTCATACATTTTTTTATAAAAATCCGTGGTTTTTAATAAATAATCATATTTTAAGTTGCGCGTAAAAAAGACGTCATTCCAGTACAAATATGTATTTACAACTGACGCGTTCAGCCTAATTATCTTACGAACGATCGCTGATAAGCGGGTGCTTATCTCGTTATCGCATCGCGTTATCGCGTGTTTATATAAACTACAAAAGGTCCAAAAAAACTATGATATAATAATACCTTAATTATAAACATTGTATCACCCATATTAAAATAGATATTTAAGAAAATGTGGGTATTGGGGTCGCATTTCTTGAGCTTAGAACCGGAAAAGTTAAACTTACCCATAAGCGATATTGAAATGTAATCAGTTAAGAACAGATGCTATGAGTACAAAATTATTAGTTTTCGATTATACTGCTCATATGTATTCAATCCATCCATCATGCGAACCTGATACAGAATATTCTGTTGTTTCAATAATTAATCAATCATCCGCACTAAAGGGAGAGCTCCCGTAATATGAGGAAATTGATTATATATTGAACATGTTTATATAATATGCTGCCGTGATACATTTTTGATATTTAAATTTAACAATACGTCGATTTTAGCGGAAATTGGCGATAGATACCGCTCTGATAAAATAATTTTTACTTATCCCAACTATTTAATAAAAGATTCAATAAGTTGTTAATTGTATAAAAAGTTGGTTTTATGTAGTCTGGCAACAGTTATCAAATTAAATTTTATATTAAAAATTAACTTTTAGTAGTTACCGCCAAATACATCAAAGGTATTAATTACAACTGAGTATTATTAAAATAATTAATTATTTGTAATACTTCAGTTAAATGATTGCGCACATCTCTTTCTGTGCAAACTGTCCAATCATTTCAATTTAGCAGTCTGTTGTTTTTTCTTTTTGCCCTCAAAATAAGACAAAAAAATTAAACACCACTTTCATCGGTTCTTTGCAATGGTTGTTTTGTCAACAACAAGGTTTCTACGGCACGCAATTTTTATTTGTTGTAAAAAAGTTCGTTTGTTTTTACATATCAAATAAATACGTATATACAATAAGCACGAATCTTTTTTAGATAATTTTATTCTTTTATTTAAGATAAACTATTTCAATCTGTTTTCAGTAAATTCCAACGTTGTAAAAGATCAAGCAACTTTCCACCAAGTGACTAAGGTCTTTCTATAAAAGTTGGTTAAAACAATTTCTTCAGGAAATTCAACACAGTAAGAGAATCGGAAAATAGTTTAACATTTTTTCAAAGTTTAATTTAATAAAAAAGAGTGATAAAGCAATTACAAACAAGTGTACAAACATTTTCAGTTATAGTAGGAAGTATTTCATGTTTTAGAAGTTGGAAATAAATGAGGCAACATTATGCAAAATCACGCCAATTAATTTCAAATGGCATCATTTAAAAGCAGAAATTGTACTAAAAAATGTTTCCCAGCGTATGCATATTATAAAAGAGAGATGGTCTCAAAAAGTTAACTAAGAACATTTTCTATGGGGTGTATCACAATCTATCTTTAGAAAATCAACAATTTCAATTATAAGAATAATAAATAAAAATGTACACATAAATTAATTTGGGTAATTCTTTAATTGTACGGAAAACATTCCTTAAAGAAAGCGAAGTATTTCTTTTATTGTGATTTTTAATGATTTAATGTAAGCCAGTACTTCTTCATCATTTTATCATTTGTATTACTTTTTTATTTATGAATGTTTCTTTATTTTCAGAATAGTTACGTAAGTCGTCAAGAGACTATTTTTGCTCGCATACAAAATTTCGGATAAGTTAAAAATGTTCATTCAACAAATTCGGAAAACAATACTCATTTTTCTAGTTTTTCTTACACTTCTGATGACAAAAATCATCATAAATCAAAATGATCTTATTAAATGGGATTTTTTTATTTGTTTAATAAATACATACCAAATCGAAGCCCTGCGAACATTTATGATCAAATCGAAATAGGACAATTAACATACAATATGTGTTACATAGAACATTCTGCACACCCACTTTTTTAATTTATCTTTGTACTTAGTGCCTATTTTACTTCCTGTATCCAAATATGTTCATTAATTCACAGTAAACATTTATAGCAATTTATAAGTTCAGAAATTTACAGTTTAAAAAGTAAGTATGTATTAAATATTAATTTTAAATGTGTGAATTATGTAATATATCCAAAAAATGAAAAGAGATTTCGAAGCACCGAATATTTCAAAGCTGCAAGAATAAGTAGAGGTGCCATTTTCATCATGAATCTCGGACGGTTTTCTTTTTATACGGTCACACCCTTCTCATTGCAGTTCAGAGCAACCTTTTACTATTTTAAAAACTAAGAAATAATAAAATCTGTGCCATGTAAATTATGTAAAATTTAGTTTCATTGCATATGTTGATTTGTTTAAGTATTTACATATTCATAAAATAACTTAACACTGTATCATTGTATCAACTGGTATAACATCTTTCTTTTCTAGATGTGTTTTAAAAAAAACTTTTGCATATCATTGCAGTTGACACAGATAATTTAGATAAACATCAAACTGAATTTAAAAAATGCTAATACGACGTATTTTCATGAATTAGTCAACCGAGTAAGTTTTGCAACTAGCAACCCAAACGACTGATATGATGAAAAAGTTGTAAGACAAAATATTATTTACGTTACAAGGATAGAGAGATTGGAACCAGTTGTTAGTTTTGACGACGATCACTATCTTTAGGCCTCCGAAGAGAAGCTTCGAAAGAAGGTTTTATAAGTAAGTCATTATATGATGTTATTATTTAAAAACCATGATCGTTACCAAAACATTATAAAAATGATTTTTTAATCTAATTTTGTAAAACAATATACATTTTAGAAGAATTTTCAGTATTACATTAATTGTTAACAATATTTTAAATTTTCTTTCTAAAAACACTTTCAAATGTATCATTGATTCATGGTTCATCTTTCATCAATTTCGGAACGAGCTGGGCATGCAAATAATAACCTCATATGTTAATGAAATTAAAAAACATAAACTGTGATAAAAACTACAAAATTTAATTTATGTTATAATTTTTTGACTTAATTCAAAAGTGTTACGCTTACTGTCTACCAGATACAAAATTGTTGATTTTGTAATTTAAGACCGATGGTGCTTGGTGGATTTTCAACATAAAATTTGAATCGCTTAAATTATGAACATTCACACAATTTTTTTCACTAACAACCCGTATATAGCTTTTCGGCATCTTCAGGCGTTCAAGTCCACGGATAAATTTTAGCATAAATTAACGTATTGGGGTAACAATGTTTTTTTTTTCATTTCCGTCCGCTCATAAACAATACCATGAAATATAGGTATCTTCCATTTGATTACAACAAAAAAAAGTTGAAAAGAACAATATAAGTTGGAAAACTATTTTCCTGCTTGTAAGTGATTGTTTTTTTTAGTCCACGAGTCGTTGATTGGCAATCACTCGTAAGAAAACACGTTTTTTTTCAACTTAAGTGAAAATTTTCGCCCAAAGCACTCAGAGAGAAAATTATTCCGCGTCGGGGGAAACCTTTTCAAGTGAGAAGTGGTCCCCGCGAAAGCCTCCTGAAACTGAATAGAACCTTTAAATGAATGATCATTACCTTCACTTAAGCGGACGCGCCCGCCTTCTTCCCTCTTAGAAGAAATAAGACACTTTTCATAACTATACGTCCTCTTATCTATAACTTTACTCTGCCATTCATTTCGTGAGGCGTAAACGAGAAAAAACCCGAGTGTTTCTCACAGCGAGGATAAAATCGACACAAATCTCTCTAAAGATGAAACCTTCATATTTTTTTTCGTAAAATTGTACATTATTTTTCAGCTCATATTTCATTCAATCGTGTATAGTACAAGCCTTATAATAAACTTGAAAAAAATATTTCCTTTCTTAAATTTCTAGCATAAATAATAGTTTTCACTGGTTTCAAAAATGAATTTCCATTCGTCTCTTTTCCTATCCTTTTTTTGTGATGTATGTTTATGAACCTAATTGATTTATTTTTAGGAACACAGTTACTGTAAACGAAGAGATGTTTTATTATTGTAGTATTAAATTTAAAACATTTCAAATAAAAAAATAATTTTGAATCGTTCAAATTATGTATGTACATTCACACAAATTTTGTCACTAACGACCTGGGTTTCACCTTTCGGAACCTTTAAGCGTTCAAGCGCAATGAAGAACACTTGAAGGCCTGAAGATGCCGAAAGGCAAAACCCGGGTCTTTAGTGAAAAAACTTGTGTAAATCTACATAATTTGAACGATTCAAATCTAATATTAAAATTCCACCAAGCACCTTCAGTCGAAATCTTAAATTATAAAAACTTAATATTTTTTTTTATATTTAATAATTCTCGTTCATGTTTTGGATTTTTTTACAGCCACCGGGTTTGCGTTTAGCATTGTTAAATTGAGGTTTCTGGAATCAATGACGGCAGTCTCCATGTTTTGTCAAAAAGGAGTTAGATATGTCATCGCGTAGAGATCGCAATTTCACATTAGGCAGTGAGTTTATTTTTGAGAAAAAAAAATCAAATTTATCAAAAGTGGTAGTTTACATAGAATTGTATTGTAAGCACGGCAATTATACATCGTATCTCACAAAATAATTTTAATTTTATTAAGACACCAAGAAAATACAAATAAGTATATTTAACATTACTTTTTTCAGACGTTTAAAAAACAAAAGTGGCTCTTATTGATTTGCCAATATTTTAGGATAATTTATACTGCCTTTGTTTCCTGAGCACTCAATTACTGCAGTGTAATAAAGATAGCTCATTGTTGAATAAGTCTACAAAGACTAGCAACGAAATGCTTGGCAAGTATTGTTGTTCATTTAGTTTTCATTTGTAAAACCAAATTCAATTTTATTGTACCATAATTCTGTAGTTAACGTAGTTTGTTTGAAATTTACGCGATGGGTAAGTTCAAAATTAGGCATTCCATACCTTTACCCAATGTACGATAACGTTGCGCAGTTTAGACAGTCATATACTTTGAACATTATTAATCCGGACCACTCATCTGAAAAAAAGTACCTGTTTTCAACTCTATAACATGGCTTTCACTATAGGGGGCATTGACACAATACATTGATATGTCCAAAAGTTAACTATCAAGAAATTTCTCTATCAACAGATTCACTCACAATGTCGTATACTTAAAACGGTATATCACAAAGCAATTATTTTATTCAAATATATCGACAACGATTTCCAAAAAACCATATTGCACCTTATAATTTAATTTGTTAGTAAACAATAACGTGGCTATACAATTAGCTTTGGAAAAGATTTAGCAAAAATATATTATATGCGTTTGAATTATATAATTGAACATTTTAAAAACCAAATTGGACATTTTACAAATCAAATTGGACATTTTACAAAAAAACAATTGGGACAATTTTTAAGCAATTGGATAATAGCTATCTAATTACTTTCGATGGATCTTCATTTTAATATAAACCATAAAAATAACTTAGATTATTCCACGTATTATTTTTTTATAAATATCCACACAAAAATCCACTACACTTGGAATTATTTGAGCTATTTTTATATTTTATATTAATTATCCAATTGCTTAAAAATTGTCCGATAATGTATTAATTAAGTATGTATATTTACGCACATCTTCATAAAATACAGTTATAAATCATTAAATTTAATTTTTCAATGTAGTTTCATATACATATTCATATTATTACTATAGCAATTTGCAAAAATGACTGAATTACAATCCGAGACTATAATGAAAACGATAATGAAGAATTTCAAAGAAATATAAATACAAAAATCAACTAAATTTGTATTAATTCCAACAGTTTGTATATATGTCCAATTTGATTTGTAAAATGTCAGATTTGGTTTATAAAATGTCCAATTTAGAGTGTTAAAGCTGTGCATGTACACATGTGTAAGATTCATTTTAATATTCCGTTATCGATACTTCTGGTCTGGTTGATGTCAGGTGTCGTGCAATTTTGCCCGAAGCTTATTTCTCACTACTAAATATATTGAGACGAGGAGGTAAGAAATTTTTCGATTCACCACATGTGTGCATCCCTCGCTTCTGGTATTCAAATAAAAAACGAAAATTTAGACAATTCCTCATACGTGTACAGGATGCTACAATAAAACAGTGTACTACATTCACTTTATGATTGAATTTACAAAACAAATTTTTGTTTAAAAAATCAAAGTTAATCTTTATTGTATACTTTAAGATCGTAAACGGCATTGCTTGGATTTTGTTGAAAAAACACTGAATTATTTGTGCGTTCTATTTGAAAAAGTTCTTGGCTTCCGAGACTGATCTCATGGTTTTAAGCCACAATACGAACAGTAGTTTTTCAATCAATTTCTGTACAAAGGCATGGGTGTGTGTAAGTAATGTTATTATTATTATTTTAAGCACATTAGTGCATGGTTCAAAATCAGTCCCGTGCAGTTCTGCTCGGGCCATGAATGTGAGGGTTAGACTCCTTTTTTTCTGTCGATAGCGTTGTGGAAGGCTGCCATTAAACGTTAGCTTCATATACACAACGGGTGGTGGTGGGAAACCAACTTGTAAGTAATGTTAAAAAAATCCATCAAACTTTTCTAATCCTTATAAATAACTGGGCGCAACAAAAGCTATTGGTAAATTTAACCATAAGTTCTGTGGTACCTTGGTATTGGAAGCAGGTATGATTTTTTTTTAAATCCGAAAAATTTAAAATTAGCTTAATGACCGATCTAAGAGTAATTCTAATATCATAATCAGATAAATAAAAACTTTATTTCGTATTGAAGTCAATTTCGTCTTATTCTTTATCTCAATAGCTAATATTATTTGTTGGCATCTAGTGGTATAAAAACATCAAACGTTAAAACAGTTTTATTATTTGCTAACGATATCTGTCTTTGAAGTAACTCTGCAAAACCTGCTAGCTTACTCTTAAGTGTGCGAAACATTAAGTTATCAACATAAGTATTTTTTTTAATATTCACTTTACGGAGATATTTTATAAGACCAGTAAGCGTCAAGTCTCTTTCTGCTGAATTCCCTTTTCATCGCTTCTGACAAAAAGGCTTGATTGCTATATAAGTGCGCAAACCAAGGACAAGCAAGTTTTCGCTATTTTAAGCACCAAGCAAATAATCATTTTTTTATATATATAAAGAAGCTAACCAAAGAAAACTTTTTCGACTGTACTATGTTTAAATTATTTATCTATTCAATTTAAGGGGTCTTTTATGAAAATATTTAGTGAGTAGAAATCTATACTTAGGCTCTTCTTGCGTTGGACTAAAATGTCTTAACAGTCACTGAAATTTTTGGCAGATCAGTAAGTGATAGGCCTATAGAATTTTTGATTAATTATTGGTATAATTTAAATTAAAATAATTGACTTATTATTGTTTTCCGAAAAGGTTTTAATTTCTTTGAAAATTCAAGAACATGGACGAATTTAAAATAAAAGCCACTAAATTATTCTTTAATTAAACTGAAAGATTGTGTCTAATGTATAAAATATTTCCATCGACCGTTAATTGTTTATAAAAACAAAAAGTTCTAAATATTGCTTTTTTCCCGTGTAACGCAGTGGAACGGCGTTCCGACGCCTTTTTTCTTCGACATTATTAATGTTTCAAATCATTATTCGCAAAATTGTATTTTTATTTTTCTTTGAAAACTTTTGATAGTTGTTTAAATCATGATAGTACAAGTAAAAAAGTATAAAATTATCAGAGCTAAAATTACACTTACAAAATTAATTTCTGTTCTAAGGCGTTAGTATTTGTTATATACATCTCTTCCACTCTTCCAAGCCTAAAATAACAGGGCAAACGAAAGTGATCAGTTACCCACTAGTCTTGTACCAGTCCTATCGTTCTATCTTTACTCTCTTTAAAAAATGAGGTTGAAAAACTGACTAACAAGCAGTTCTCGTAAAAACAGTTGTGAAATACCTCCATTAGGAAGCCATTTCCTCCAAATTAAGAATTGAGTTCCGGCACCTATTTTTTTTAAAAAAAGCACTGGTTCTAATTTTCATTTTGTAATATAAAGTTTAATGTGTATTTTATAGAAACATATTTCGTATAAAAAAGTGTTTTTCTATTATTTTTGTCTAACAATTTTTGATCAAGTTGTACCACAAGTCCACAAATGCGAAGAAACATTGAAATATGATTCTGAAAACCTATGAATGCAACCCAATGCATTGTATTCGAGAACGGGCGGGTTATGCTGTACATCATTCTCTATTTTTAAAATCAAATATTAATATGAATAAAATATTCACCATCCATAATACGGCAAGCAAACCGGGGTAGAATTTCATACATATAAGTAACTATGAGTACTTGACGTTGTATTTGATATTTGGGTTACAGAAATAATTTAATACGGAAACATAATTAAAAGTTTATGATATTGAATTTTCGGAGGTTTAAAATATAATAATTAATTAATAACGTAATAAATGAATAATGTGGGTTTACTCTTACAATAGCAACTCATTAATACGATGTTATTTGGTGTAGCAACTAATTTAAGGACTTGCGTTATCCACACCATTTAAAATATTATATATGTGTATAAGGCACGACTTATATTTTCTACAATTTAAAATATTTGTAAACAAAAGCAACCAATTTCGCACTTAAAATGTATTCATCAAATAAAATCTTATACAGATTTAAAACGATATAAAACATCCGGACGGTCATAAACTCTTTTACCAGAAAATTTTTGAAATAAACAGAGCACAACTGCATCGCCTTCCGATTTTAAATGAAATATATGTCGGGTCACCACTTCTGAACCCTATATAAATATAGTCATAAAACCTTTTTCGACAAACAAATAAATATAATTCTTAAAACCTCTCACTACTCAAATCTTTGGGCATTCCCATGAGCTTATCCTTTTCGCCAGCAATGGCTTTAAACTCAATGATACATTTGTTTATTATATAATATAAACACGAAACATTCATTTACTAAGCGTCAGTTCAAGTTCATCCGTGCACTTGAACGCCTGAAGATGCCGAAAGGCGAAACCCGGGTCGTTAGTGACAAAATCTGTGGGAGTGTACATAATTTGAACGATTCAAATTTAATATTGAAATTCCAACAAGCACCTTCAGTCGAAATCCTAAAATAATATTAGGTCTAAATCTTAAAAATATTGTTAAATTAACAAAAATAAAGATCGATCAAATTTTAAATTATAAATACTCCACATTTAAACATTTCCCAATCAAATCATTTACTTTAGTGAGTCCTTTAAATATTATTTTTCTCGACGTACTGGAATAATTGTGTTTTTTTATGCTGCCCACTAGAGGAGAAAAGTTGTACAAACCTGAGCTAAACAAACAATCATTCTCGCTTTTAAGGTGTTCATTGTTATATTTGGTGTAAAGGCATTATATTTTTAAAAATACTCGTCTGAACTAATTTCAGATTCATTTAAAATGATCAGGACTGGTTTCGATCATTACAAACATTTTCAACTGATTATAACATACATTTATACAGAGATATTTATACTAAGTCTAGTTAAACTATTAAGAGTAAAAAAACAAATGCTAATAAAAATATTACACCTTATTGACTATAATTAAATAAGTTTTTTATTAAAGTTAATTTATTGTCACTTATTCTTATTTTGTATTTTTATTTGTAAATCCTTTTTGTATTAAGTACCATTTCGTACAAAGTTTTTGTTACATTTATAGTTATTTTACTCTGTGTTATAAAAATTCCTATGAATTAATGTATATTTTTATCAGTTGATAATGCTCGTGATGTGTGAAACTGGTTTTGATCATTAAATTTAATAAAAGCAAAATCAGTGCAAAAGATGATTTTTTTTTTAAAACAATTGTATGTTAAGACCATAGATAAACTGCGTGAAAGTTTTCTCGTTTACCTTTAACAAAACATACATTTTTTAAATACACAAGGCATTATTATTGGAAGCGGAAATTCAATTTACAAAATACACGTTGTCATATTATTGAATGAGATTGTTTTTTTCTAGATAGACATAGTATTTATAAATTTCTTATTACGTGGTAATATCATAACGATAATATCTTTATCCGAAGATAGCCAAGTGTATTGGTTACAATACACGTCCATATACAAGAGTTGTTTGTGTGGCCTCATTTTGACTGTCTCAATGTTGTTTTTCTTAGTCAAACAGGAAATGATATATTTTCTTTCGTAAAGCTCATCCATAATACAATTGGCTCTTTACTATGTTAAGGTAATAATAAATTAGAGATTTTCTAAGGCATTATTAAGCAAGAAAATAATATAAAAAATCAGAAGTAAATATGTCTTCATTATTACAAAGGAACAAAAGAAAACTATTAATAAGAACGCGTTTTTAACATCATAGAAAAAACACAACTTTAAATTATAGAAATTTTAAATAAAATATATTTTATATACTGTTTTATTCGATATTCTAACAGTATGAAGCTATTATAAATATAATTAAATTATTAATAAAGATACAATTTACTTTATTTACTGATTCAGTCATCATTATTACTTTTTTTACGCGATGCTCAAAAACACGATGTTGTTATTTTTTCAAATAATAAGTATTTATAAATTAAACAAATATAGCATAATTTGTTTATAAATTCTTTTTTATATTTTAACACTGTTTTTTTATGGAACGAAACTAACCTTACCTAACCAAAATGCCGTATCTCAGTTTTCTTTACCATTTTCAATAATTGCTACTAGCATGCTTCAATTAGGGGAAAAGGAGAAAATTTTGATATTTCCTAATAACCATAGAGATATAACCGTCTTTAAGACATCTATGTGTATCTAAGCGTATACAAAATCTGTGTATAAAAATATTAAGAAACTTTATGAAAAAAATATTCATGGAAAAATTGACACTGTTACATTGGCAAATTCATATTGTAATTAATACGTAAAGCTTCATCATTTAGTGGTGATTTGAGTGTCCTTAAAACGAAATCAAATTTGAACTTAATGAAATTTTCGATAAAACGAGCAAATTAAAAAAGTTGTTTTATGTTATATTAATCTTTATTAACAGCACAATAAATTATACGTGAAGACAACTACCCTGGATTAGCCATGAATATACAAACCCTTAAAGCCTCACCATATTTTCACTCATCTGACAATAAATCAAAGAGGAAATTTACCGTTTCGAAATACAGTAAATATTCGAAATATTGTGGTAGCGGAAATTATTATTCTTAAAATATATATAAATTTGGAAAGCACGGACTTAATACGGCCTTGTGTCTATGGACGTTGTAATTTATGGTATCCTCGGGTGATTTATTCCAAAAGAGAGATTTCGGTGGTCAACAGTAGCGAATTAAGGGACTTAGTGCCCAATTTACAAAATTTACTGATTTTTCGTTTTCCTTCTCAATTTAATGATCGATAATATTATCGATGTATTTTATTTATCACCTTCATATTAAAAAATAACATAACACCTTATAATAGCCAAGGTAAGGGTGAAAAAAAATATGTCGCTCGCGATCAACACGAGAAAAAAACACACATATATACATGTGATTTTTTTTAAAAAGAATACCCTCTCTTGGTATTAGCAATACGGATTTCAAATGGAATTTATTTCAACATTAGTTTTTCTACGAGAACTGTTTGGTACTCAATTGGTCAAACTATATTTTTTATTAAGAGAGTATGGATAAAAAGAAAGAGCAAGACTAGTGCTTACTATGCACACTCGCTATGCTTCATTTTTAGGATAGGTTTGGTGTGAAGAAATTTCAGACATCACAGACATTGATACTTTTAAGAGCTGTAGCCAAATAACACAAATGCCAACACTACTGCGCTACAGACTCGGCAATGTCCTTCTTAATAATACAAATGAAGCGCTTACTTTCAAAACCGGCTTAAATGGTTTTTATACAATTTTAAGTGTGATATATTTATAAGGAGATATGTATTTAATCTACGCAATGGCCAAAGTTTTAGTTTTCAAAAATGCCAAAAACTCTCAATATTTCTGACCGATAATTTAGGCTAATTTTGAAACCACCTTAAATAGTCAACGTGTGAATTTTAATTTGTCTAAAGAATGAAAAAAAAAACAATCAGTCCACGCATTGGCGGATAAGTGATACGTATATTGACAAATATTTCACATCCATAATTGTTCAAATGTACAAATCACATCATAATATATAGAGATAACTAATTCAAAAAATATTTCATTACATTTCTCATTTATTCGAAAGTACTAAAAGTAGACTGGTTTTAAAAAGAAAGCAATTCAAATATCAAAACATTTATAATAAAGAGAAAAAACTACATTTTCATTTTTCATTCATAATTTACTTATAGAACCACTCAAATTATTCAACCATGTTTTACATTTTTTTTTATACTTTACAACTAGTTCGTACAAAATTCGTCACTGTCTTACTAGATTTCAGAGCAGCTTAGGATGAAACTGAGCAATATAAGGGTGAGTATGGGGTAAATCTGGGGCAAAACATAAACTTTCATATTTCTAATATTTCTTTTTTGCACATCTGCCAGGTGTATTTTTCTATTTTATTAAGATGTTTACTTTAATATTTTATATTTGGCTGTTTTATTGATAATCACTCTTTATCTCTGTTTATGTTAATAAAAGGCGCTATGAATATTTCATAGATATGAACTATGTTTTTATCATGAATAAAATTACAGTTTTTTCTATGGTCGGAGTTGAAGTCGTTTTATTTTTTGGTGACTCTACAGCCCTGGTTTTTATTCGTAATATTTTTTGCTTATATTATATTCAGTAATTTAGTGAAATCAATTGGTTTTGATAAGATTAGGCTCTCAACGTGAAATCGTATATAATTTGAGAAAAGTTTTGGTGTCGAAATTTTTCATTATTTCATTTCCAATTTCAAAATCCCAGGAATCTGCCGATTAGCCCAAAATTTCAACGTGACTCGTTTAAGTCCGGGAATCGCCACCATCACAATCCTGGGATTTCGGGATCGCAAAATTGGACGGGATCCCGGAATTGGAGAGCCTAGTTGTGATAGATATAGAGACATGCAATATGTTGAGAAGAATTTCTTCATTTAAGTAGTTAGGCTTGTAATGAATTATCAGGTCATCTATAAGCGAATGATTTGATCCTTAGAGTATCGAGTTCACAAAGTATATCACACTGTTCTATTGTTGTGTTGTATAAATAATAATTATTTTTTTAAAGCTTTATAACTTCATAATATAATATTTTAAATACTTATTTAAAAGCTGATGATAAAATTTACCACTCTCGTATTTTATGTATGCTGTCAGAGTTTGGTTTTTTGTGAAATATCTGTGTTTGCTTTCTCCAACCAGTAGTGATTTAAACCTCCATTAACCACCGTAGCAAAAGTTTAAATCGAAACCCTCTTATCTACCCCCCGTATCAATCGATTCTTCTTGCGCGTACTATTTGAAAGTCCGCCCTTCTCCCAGCATCGTAATGCAGACATATCGTTGCAGCTCTGCGTTACGACATTTTGCTCCCTTCATTTATTTCTAGGTAGTACGCCCTTGATGTTCAAATACACTCAGCAATAAAGATTTATTTTTTATATAAATAATATCGCTAGCTTTAAAATTATTTTTTTGTAAAATTTACCCTTACAAATACAGTAATATATTTGTATTTAATTCTCTTATAGCGATAAGCAGAAAGTAAAAAACCCCAACTATAATTGTTAAATTGATGAATCAAGAATAAGAATCAATGATTTCTCTATTGGTTAATAACATAACGTTATCAAGTAGAATCTAGTTAGACTAAGTTTTCTGAAGATGTGTTTCAAAGAATAGAAACACGTGTCACAATTTATAACACAATCAGTGAAATAAAAAAATAGTCAAAGTAAGAGTTTCTTGAACAACGATTAAGGTGTTATTCCATTTTTTACCATCAGAAGGGCTAGTGACAATACACTTACATGAATAACAGGATACGAACAAGGCATATTCTTGTCATCTACCGCAGACAATATTTACATAGTTATTTGAACATTAAAATGAACTAGAAATTGCTATATTCGTTTTTATAAAACTCAAATGAAATTGCGTTTAATTTTTTTTTTAAATCCAATCCGCTCCCAATATGTAGCATATAGCCTCCTAATGGAGATATCTCATCAGAAATTTTTATACGAAAACTTTTTTTTACTCAGTCGCTCAACCTGTCTTTTTCAAAGAGAGAAGTAGAGATGAAAAGATAACGCTAGGACAGGACAAATGGTTAACTAATCGCTCTTGCTACGCCCATTTTTTAAAGGATGGGAAAGGGTAAGAGGGTATTTTCCGACATCACAAACACCCATGCTTTCAAACAAAAATCGATCAAAAAACGATATTTGTACTGAAACTCGTGAGATCAGCCACCGGAAGCCCACACCACTACGCTATAGAACCCGACAAAAGTATAGAATCCAATCTGACAGTGATTCTATCTCACAGGTCACAGCTGAGCGGACCTATATTTTAAAACAGTTGATTTCGAGCTTTGGTGGCAAGCAATCACAGATGTAGAAGTGGCAAAAGTGGGCGGCGGCTGAGATGGGCGGGCGATACATTATCAGGCATTTGCATGCGTGCCGCCCGAATACCCTAAGACCCTGCTGTAGGGCGGCGATATCCGCACCTTAGGCCATACAATTTCGCAACAACGTTATGCTCTCTGCTACAGACGTATTTTACTGCCTAAAGGCCCCAATGAAAGCCATGTTTTTTCAAAATGAATTACGGATATAAACAGCTGACCGTTGTTAAAAAATGTATTTTTCTTAATAAAAGTCTTGTGAATTTTAAATACTCTTTTATATCTCTCATTTTTTTAATTTGAACGAACGCATAAACCTAAATATCATATAATATTTTGAAAAATATAAAACTAAAATACTTTACAATAAAGCTGCCAGCGTGGTCGAATTGGCAGTGGAGAATTTGGCAGATTCACCTTCTCCACTTTTGCCAATTACTTGATGTCGGAGAACCACTCGTTCACCGCGGATAAAGGAATACAAATTTTCCACCACAACGCGGGTGAACATAAGTTGTTTTATCGAGAGATTTTAGAAGTTTATAGGGCTCAATTAGGTAGTTCGACAATTTTGAATGATAAGGTAAACGTGCCACTTGTTTATCTTATACGTAAATAAAACTAAATTTCATAAAATTGTTATAAATTTTCCAGTGATCAAAATAAGTGTAATTTGTGAAATTTACCACTATTTAAATCTGTACGCAAACCATGTTGTTACATGTTAATGATAATCACATTTAATTTCATAAACCTACAAAGACTATTGGCAAAGTAAATATTTCCCCAGCCAATTGAACGTCATTAAAATAAAAACATTAGTCAATGCATGTCGCCATCAATGGCTTTCAATTTAGCAATACATTTATTTCATATATAAACACGATACACTTATTTACTAAACGTCATTTCAAGTCCATCCGTGCACTTGAAGTCTAAAGACGGCTAAATGCGTAACCCAGTTCGTTAGTGACAAAACTTGTGTGAATATACATAATTCCAACAATTCAAATTCGAAATACAAATCATGACACCAATCCACCAAAGTAAATATTCTAAACTAAAACACTTAAGTCAACATATTCATTTTATGAAATAATGAACTAAGGAACTAATGGAAAAAATTTAAAAACTTATCATCACTTCTTGATAGTATTGTTAAATAATCTATTTCAAAAGTTCTTGTAGAAACACGGTGAAAAAATAACAATATATTTTAGCTCTACAATTTTTTTTTGATTGTTGCTATTTTGGCTTGACGCCCTGCCCTCATCAGAAATCATCAGAAATAAAATCAACAATAAAAAAAAATTTAGAGCTAAAAATATTGTTATTTTTTCACCGCGTTATAATGGAGTTATACCAAGTTAATGCCAATTCAATTAATTCTTGTAGAAATTTTATTCACACCCAATATGCGGACATGGTTTAAAAAATGTACTATTTTAAATGAATATACACCATATTCCTAATTCGATTCTCATTTTTATATATTAAAATAAAATAGTAATTTTTAATACTGTCAGCTGGCTTTCCTATATTTTAACAGAAACGCTCTTATTTCTCATTGTTTTGTATCTTAAAAATATACTCAAACCGTTACAATTTATTCAAAATACCCTTTAACCATAATAAAGGATACTTACAGTTACTTATTATAACCGGTAAATCCATTCAGAGACCCATTTCAACGATAAATGATATAATATACATTTTCCTCGCATAAAAATGCAAATACTATCACACAAAACAAAACAAGGGAGAATTCTTTTTGCGTTTCGATAGTAATTTCCACACTCTGGTTGAATTGGAATATTTACACCTGCTCCCGAATGCAAAAGACTTTGTAATCATGTTTTTCACAAGGCGTTAAGGCATACAAACACATACATACGATTCCCTATTGGTTTTATTTTTGAAAACGTGTGAAAACATAAACCGAATGGAGAAATGTACGTTTATGTGTAAAAACTTGATTTATATTGTAAATCTTTTGCATTTGTAACCTTTCAAACTCTATAAATCATATTGTTGGCTCTAAAAATTGGTTTCAACATATAATAAAACATTATATCATAAAAGGTTTGCCTTTTTACAGAAAACGTCGCATACAAATTCGAGCCGTTTCAACCAATAGTCAATAACTAACAGTCAGGCAATTGTTCACTGACACAATAATTCGAACAGTCTATTTTCGGATTTAGAATCTCTAAACCTAAACTAAAATGAAAATTGATGAGTTATTTTATAAAATTTCTTTTGTTTTTTTTCCTGTATATTTTCAATACAGCATGCAGATTAACTCTGTCAGCGCATGCGCAGAAAGAGTGTGTGTCTGAGTATAATTTATTGAAATTTTTCGAAAAAAAATATATTTGTCTCTACGCATTGTTAATATTAAGCGTATCGAGAGAACGCTCAAAAATGGCACAGGCATCTGGTTTACGTTTTGAATATTAAAATCTATTTATGTCAACCCTAATGACTAACTCTTTCGTTTTCAGTATTCGCAAGATCCAAAGAGAACTGTTTGTTACTCAGGTGCTTAACCTCTCTTTTTCAAAGAATCTAGTAATAGAAGGATATAGCAGGACAAGACTATTGAAATCCCAATCGATTTCGTTACGCCTCGCTTGTTTTTAGATTAAGGAAAGATGAGGAAAGAATTTTAAAACAGTTTAAACGAATTTTGATCGTACTGGGACTCGAACCCGTGATATCAGTCAGTTTTTATATTTCATATAAAATACCTTCATTAAAATAAAAAGAATCATATAAAGGTGTTTTTAATTAATAACTTACGATTTTATAAAATAAAAGCCTTAAGTAAATTTAAAATATTTGAATTTATCGCGAACATTTTTATCAAAATATGTGATGATTACTATGTATTCAAAATTTGGTTTTGATTTATTTTCAATTTAGTTACCAAAATCTTCGTAGTATGGCATTTTCAAAACCGGTATTTCAGTATTGAAAAAAAAGCCATGAATACCAGGATACCGATTTCAGTAATATCAATTTTGCAATTCCCAATACTGCTTAAGTCGTTGAGGGTTAATCAGATGGCATTTGAATCAGCTTGGAATGGAATGTAAGTGGTTAACGTTTAGTGTGGCTTTTTTTTAAAGAAATAAATTTGCGTAAAAAAAAAGTAATCGCCTAAAAAACTTTTGATTCTCATGAAAACGTTAAATAAATTATTTAGCCGTGTTTGATACTAGACCTTTTTATTTCTTCACTCAATTAAACTGTATATAAATATTCAAAACAAAAGCTTTACGCGTGGAAGCTCTATATTTGTTTTCGAAGTAATCGTTTATATTTACCTCGATTTATCTGTAAAAGGAACATTTCAAATTAAATTTTTCAACTAATATTCTATTACTGAGTATTAAAAATAGCATTCGGGGAATAAAAAAAAGCCAAAAAATTTAAAAGACAGTTAAGGGTGGACTTCAAATGCGGCCATGGAAAATGTAACAATGCTATCCTTGAAAATAAGGAAAAATTATCACATTATAACTAGTATTTCTTTTTCTAATTATATTATTAAGACAGGATTGCTAAGAAATGATTCTTTCAAATAACATAAGTGTTATATAATAGAAATATATTTGAATAAAATATATTCTCTAAAATATATAAATATATCTCAGTATATAAAAAAAAACATTTTTCAGATATTTCTAAATAAGCAACAGCTGTGATTAAATCTGTGAGGAATACAAGAAATAT
>CM062837.1:4437742-4598545 GCA_031772345.1 Himalopsyche anomala | reverse complement strand
TAAAAAAAAAAATAAAGAAAGAAGAAAAAAAAAGAAAAGAATAAAAAATCTCCAAAAAAAATAAACAAAAGAAAAGAAAATAAAAAGAAAAAAGTAAAATAAAAAGAAAAATTAAAAAAAACAATTTAAAAAAGAAGATAAGAAAAAAAAAAAAAAAAAAAAAAAAAATAAAAAAAAAAACAAAAAAAGAACTGAAAAAAGAAATAATAAAAAAGTAAAAAAAAGAAAAAAAATAAAAATAAAAGTAAATAAAAAAAAAAAGATAGAAAAAAAAGATAAAAAAACAACAAAAAAAGAAGAAAAAAAAAAAAAAAAAAGAAAAAGAAAATTAATTAATAAAATAAGTAAAAAAAAGAAAAAAATAAAAAAAAAAAAAAAAAAAAAAAATTAAATAAATAGAAAAAAAAAGTAAAAGATAAAATCCGAAAAAAAAACAAAAAAAAAAAAAACAAAAAAAAAAAAAAATATAAAAAAAAAAGATAAAAAAAAAATAAAAAAAAAAAAGTAAAAAACAAGAATAGACATAAGCGGAACAAAAAAAAAGAAATAAAAAATAACGAGAAAACAAAATAGATAAGCTAAATAAAAAATTAAAAAAAAAAAAAAAAAAAAATTAAATAAAAAAAATAAAATATTATAAAAATAAGTAGTAGAAAATATGCATTCAAATTATTAGTGAGTGACGACCCGAAATTTGTTTTCTATTGATTTAATATAAATGCCGTTCAATCTTGATTGAGAAAGCGATAACAATCTCAGTATGTATTGACATTTAATGTGATCGTTAAAACCGTTCATCACTTGAAAACTTTATCAATTTATAACGAATAGTTAAATTTCCTAATCCACCCTTGTTGTATATTTAAAATAAACGTCAAAATCTTCAATAACTGATTAACATAACGATAATATTTTTTTTCTAACTTTTCTTTTATCTACGCGATAAAAAACTGTTTAATATCCATCAGTTAAAGTTCATCCGTGCACTTAAATGTCTGAAGATGTCAAAGACTTTGGTTAAGTGTGATAAAACGCATTTAAATGTGTAGAATTTAAATGATTTAAATTAGACACAGATTCAATTAAGTCCTTTCAGTCGGGATCCTAAAAAAACCTTACTTCCAAATACTATTACTTACAAAACGACACGAATATTTATGTCGAAGAAAGAAAATAAATAGTTTTGTAATCGAAAATCTCAAATGTGTTAAACAAAAATCTAATGTAACAGTTACTTTTTCAATGGAACGTAATAATCTTGCAACACTGAAAAAATCTCTTTTTATTTGAGCTGTCAGAATTCAGGAAAACTGTCCTTTCAAGAATGACAGGAAAACTTATCTTTTTGTCCATGATTTGTTACGAAAATACTTTTCTTATTATTTAAGATATTTTTTATAACCATAAAACAGAATGTAAAATATTTATGTTGTATAAATTTTTCTACTTTTATATTTAAGAAATATATATAATATTATTGAAAAAAAAACCTTTCTGCTGACCAAAAATGTATCAAACTCAACATTATTTTATATTTCAGACAAAATTTTGGAGACTACCCAATCTTTTTGCTTCCCTCAACCAATACTTTTTTTCCCTTTTAATGTGAGATAACATATCATACATGTGATGTTTATTTTTGACTCGTATGATGAGTTCATATCTCAATTTATATTATAAAATGTTTTTAAGTTAATATCATCGATTGAAAATAGCAATATTCGGCTGGTTTTTTAAAATTTATTTATAACCAAAAACACCATAAGTATTTTTAGGGTGTGTTCACTGTCAATAATTGGTGGAAAGGCAATATATTAATAAAAACACAATATTCCTTTGTACTTTATTTAAAAGTTCAGGACTGGTTTCGCTCATTGCAAGCATTTTCAACTTATAAGAAATATAATTTAGCAGAGCTATTTATACAAAAATAAATAGAAATGAAAAGGTGTAAACAACAAATGGCACTGAAAAGAAATTACAAATTACAGTATCACACAAAATTAAAAATTTTAACACCTCTAACATATAATTAAAAAATCATCAAAGATTAATAAATTTCAAGTGGTGACTGATAGTAATTACAAACATAATTAGAATTTGGGGTATACCATTAAATCTTACATTACATATATGCACTTAAAAAAATTTAGTAATATTTTTATTTTATTTATTTTATAAATAAATATATGTCTTTTATGGTTTCACCTTTAAGATCAAATAATAATTGTATTTTAAATTAAAATAAATTAAATGAATTTTAATAATTTCACTCACGTGAGTAGAATTTCTATAAAATATTATTTAATATTAGTATTTTCAAAGTGCACATCCTTCACTTTGACTCTTTGTAGGAAGCCATATGATAGGTGTTCCTGAAGTTATAGAGATTGTTAGTAGTTTTCTCGGTATTAATCTCACAAATAAATTAACATGGCGGTCGATAGTTAATAAATAACGTTAAAGAAACTCTACAAACAAGTAGTTTGTTTAGTGAACGTACTTAATAAACCTACGGTAAGTAATCAATATACAGTGTTTAACTATATTTTTGTATATTTTTATCAATTGTATTTGATTTTATGTGAAGCAGAAAAGTTTATAACATGTTTCTTGTTTTGATTCCAAGATAAACAAAACACTTATTGTCATGGAAAATTACCAATTTACAGGAATAGGAAATCTTCAACGATGATACGTTTTAATTTTTACGTATTTCGTTATTAATATGCAACCCACACATATATTTTATTATTTTGAAATAATTCAATATTTGAGAAATGAGATTAATTAAAAAACAAATTACGTGTGATTATTTGAACTTTGTCATGGAAAAATAATAGTGTAAATAAATTTCACAGTGTAAATTCACTTTTTTTTTTCAAATATTAAATTATCACAGAAATGCGCATTTGTGGATTGGATCTTGATTACAGAAACACGTCAAAGTACCGGCAGCAAAGTGCGACGTTCTGAGTTGTTTAGTTAGTAGTTTCAGTTTAACAAAAGACTCGTTGATTTTTTATAATAACAAAGCATCATGTACAATTTAATATTTGTAAACAATGGTTTCGATTAAAAACGGCAACGATCGGTATTTCTGTATATTACAAAGCCAGCATTTTCGGCTTGACCATATGAAAAAAAAACAATAAAGTTTCTGCTAGAAATTTCCTCAGTGCTCTCCTGCTACCCATTTTACAAAATCAGACACAGAGATATGTAGCGTTCTGGCAAGTTTCCCAGTGTAGATTTTGTCGATGTCAGTGCAATTTGACTCGTACAGGAAGTTGAAATTCGGACGTGAGCAACTTCTCTGAAAATACTTTTATGACTGTGTTGCTTGACGTTAATACAATTTCAAAAGTTTTATTGTATTGTAAAATATTCATTTTTATAGTGGACAGCGATTTTATTCTACCAATTATTTTATCTGTTTACTGTCGTGTTTCGAACGTCGGTCGTAATAAATAGACATTCTATAGCAATCAAGGGTTTTATTCTAAATGTTCTTATCACGCAAAAAATAATACAATTAAAGCATCTTCAAAAACAAAGTATTTTATTTAATAAAGTATTTACCGTTTGTGTCAAAACCTAACAACAAAAGAAAATACCTGACGGTTATATATAAAACTACGATCAGAAGTTCTTTGACTTTGAGACTAAAACTCATCTACATATATCTCAAGTCGACGCAGCCATCTGAAGTCATATTATACAAGTCTACTTTATAAAAACAAATCTTTAACAAAAGTAGAACATAACGAAGTCTACTCTACTCCTAGTGTGAACCATTTTGTCTTTTTCAGACACATCTATAATAAGGACTGCAATATATATTAACACGGCTGAATAAAATTTCAATACCCAGTGAAAAAACTAAAATCGTTATTTTGATATTGTATATGAAATACCGTCTTTGAAAAATATACCACAATCATTAACTTAGTAAAAACACAATAATCCTTTGTACTTCATTCCACTTTATTTAATATGTCAGGACCGGTTTTGCTCATTACGAGCATCGTCAACTGATAAGAAATATAATTTAACAGTGCTATTTATACAAAAATGAACAGTTATAAACAACAATTGGCATTGAAAAGAAAATACCAATTACATTAAAAGTGATTCTAAAATAGCACAAAATTAAAATGTTTAACACATCTAACATATAATTAAAAAATCATCTCAGATTAATAAATTTAGAATGGGAATTGAAAGTAATTACAAACATAATTAAACATAATTAACATATAAACAGGTATATTTATGAATTACTTAAAATAATAATTTATTATTAAAAGACGCATCAATTCTGAAACATGTCAATATTGATACAACTCAGCAGATTTTAAACACTGTTATTCATCGCAAATATTTTTATGAAAATACGTGATGGTTTTTATACATTTAAAATTTAATTTTGGTTAATTTTCAATACCACCGGAATAACGATAATTTTTCATTTAAAATTCAACGATATTTTTGTGCTGAAGAAAACTGTAACACCGGAATCACGGTTTCTATAATACCGGTATTGCAATTACTAATACCAACTGAGGTAGTTCTAATGCATACAGTTAGATACAACAAAATAAACTTGATTTATTTATTGATTTGTAGTCAATCAAAATAAAAAGCATTCTTTTACTACACAAAATCTACCAGGAAATATCATATCTTGAATATACATTATACTACTAATACCACATAATAACTATTAGAGGGGGTGTTTCTCACTTAACTTTAAGTTGTTACGTGTTACCAATACTTCTTTGAAAAATGCTGTTTATTTTTTCTTAAATAGTTAAAAAATCACAACTGTCAATCAAGTCAACCAATGGAATTGAATAATAATTTAATGTTTCAGTTAGAATTTAAATTAACTGTATAGTCCTTGTTAAAATCTTTGAGTATATTCTATAACTCTACCGAAAACACATTTTTTTGTATGCATACAAAACGTCTTATATTTCTTTACTGTATTACTTAACATTTAATTAGAGAGATCCACTGAATTAATAAGTTATTCTTTCATTTAAATATATTTCGGTTGGTAAAGATTATTCTGTGAGGGGGAAACATTTTTATTTACAATGCCTGTTGGCCAATTGGTGGTAATATTTCGTCTTTGGTAAATATTAAACTGGTTGTTGAAAAATTACGATGAATTTGAATGAGCAAACACTTCGCTTCGTTTGTTCGTTTGCCGAAGTTGAATGGTTTGCTAGTCAAACAGACTTGACCGGAGTGCCGATGTAATGATAAAAGTAAACTAACAAAAAAATGTAACAATTCTTTATAATTTTCACAAGAGAATCAGTTTAAGCAAATCTTTCATTCGATATGTTATTATGTTTAATATTATTGTTTGATTAAATGTTAAATTAAAATTATATTGACTACTCAGCACAACTCAAAAACAAAATATCTTTGAACTTGACAACGTATAGCAAAGTAGTTGACATGCTACTGTTAATCACAAGACTTACTGTTCTATGACTAGAAGCTGTTTGATATACAGTCTGTAAGGACAGCCATTATAATTATTGTCATTTGTCCTTACGTGAGCCATATTTCCTATATTGGAATCTATACAATAGCTACATATCATATTTGTAAAGAAACTTTCAACTATTTTCACTTTTAGGGTGTTCGCTATCAATACTTGGTGGAAAGGCATTATATAAATAAAAAAATAATATTCATTTATGCTTATTTCCACTTTTATTTTCTAAAATCAGAACCGGTTTCGCTCATGGCGAACATTATCAACATATAACATGTAATTGCACGTACGAAGTGTAAAACATTTTAATTTTATAATTTAAGATTTCGACTGAAGGTGCTTGGTGGGATTTCAATATTAAATTTGAATCTTTCAAATTATGTACACTCCCACAGATTTTGTCACTTACGACCCGGGTTTCGCCTTTCGGCATCTTCAGGCGTTCAAGTGCACGGATGAACTTGAACTGACGCTTAGTAAATGAGTGTTTCGTGTTTATATATTAAATAAATGTATCACTGAGTCTAAAGCCATTGCTGGCGAAAAGGATAAGCTCATGGGAATACCCAAAGATTTGAGAAGTGAGTGGTTTTAAGAATTATATTTATTTGTTTGTCGGCAAAGGTTTTATGATATTATTTATATAGGGTATAGAAATTTAAATGAAATATTAAATAGAAGGGTATAGAAGTTGAGATCCCGGAAGGTTAAATATTTCATATGTTTTCATTATTCTGTGCTTTTGTAAGGTGCCATTACTCGCAACCATAAAGCAGCCCACTTAGGCGGAGAGAAAAGGAAAGATTCATAACAATTGTATGTTATAGGTGTTAAGCATTTTAATTTTGTGTAATTATAATGTAATTAGTAAATCCTTTTCATTTATAGTAGTTGCTTACACCTTTTTATTTCAATTTAACTTGTATAAATAGCACTGTTTAATTTATTTTTCTTATCAGTTGATAATGTTTGCGAGGAGCGAAAGCGGTCCTGATCAAATAAGTTTTAAGTGGAAAAAGTACTAAAAATCTTTTATTATTTTTATTATAATGCCGTTCCACCAAGTATTGACAGTGAACACCTTAAAAGTGATAAAATATTCGATTACCTATGTTGAATTAAACATAAAACTCTCTATTTAATATTCGTTCAGTTATAGCTTCATTACCTCCGAATATACTCATAAACTGCGGAATCTTAAGACTTCGTTTTACGCTTCGTCATCCTCGAGAGCTTCTTTCTCGTGTTTTTTTTTGTGTTGTGGGTTCCAACTGACAGAGCCTTTTGTAAAAACGCCTTCCACTTGATGCCCGAAAAGTCTACCTATCCGTTTTCACTTTTGACGTTTCATTATGTGAACTGGCTTTTTCATTTTATTTACAACTTATTATATTCCGTATAACGCTTTGTAAGTTATCCAATTTTCTTTCGGCTTGCTTTTTCAACCATAAAGATAACGTTTAGATTCATAAACATATACTATTTATTTGATTTAATGATATTTTTAGGAAAATCGAAACACATTTCAATAAATTCATTCGTATTTATAACTTGATATATTTTAAATTACACGAGGCATTGCAGATTTTTAGACTATTCTAAAAATACATTTCAGATGTATTAAACATTTTAATTTAAGTCAATTTAGTGTCATTAATTCATATACAGTGGAACCCCCAATTACACTACCCAGAATTAAGCGCTGGCTTGAAATATTTGCTGCAGATCCCCCAATTGCACTGTCGCATTCCATTGTCGTTGCTACGAGACGGTCGTCTGTACTGCGCATACAGTCAAATGTTGGCTAGCGTATGTGTATTCAACACGTGCCAGGTTATACACGTATAGCCGGGCGACTGCTTATGTGTTGGATTTTAGCGCGCTTTGCATTTTATCACTAAATATTTCGTCCATATTTTTTTTTTGCAAAACTAAGGTAAATCTTGGTTTTGTATTTTTTGCGGAAAAAACCAAATCCCTAATTTTGTATGAGATTCACTCCCCCAATTACACTACCCCGAATAACACTGTTCCGACTTTAGTGTAAATATGGGCTTAACTGTATTTTACTTTTATTTTTATTTTTATGTAAAAATGACAGCGTAGATATTTAAAGTAATCAATGAGCAAAACCAGTCCTGATAATAAAATACTTGATTAAAATTCTCTCCTCTAAAGTTTGGCATTCATAAATCATTTTCGTCAAGTAGAGGAATAAGCTCATTTTGGAATTAGCCCCTCATATATGTTCATTATTATATTGTTTACTGTTTTTTTTTATTAATTTAGAACTCAACGACTTTTTCCCTTTTCACACATAACACATGGTATTAAAATAATAAAAAAATAACACATATTATATACGTGAATAATACAAAATATCTGTATAAGGGATAAGCTACAGAAATAGCTTATACAAGCAAGCCACAATGAGTATTTTTTTTATAAGAGAAAAAAACAGCTACAGGACTTGCTCGTTATTAATTTATGGCCAGTAGCTTTACGCATGATACTTGCCATAAAGAAAATGTATCTAAAAGAAGACGAGTCACCGATAAAAACGCCATCTCGAGAATTCAGCTCAACAAACTAAAAGAGGTCATTTCTCCCTATAAGGTAGTTCAGATAGACCCTTAAGAAAAGATATTCCGCTTCTATTATTACATGCGATGTAGGTCAATGGGTATTAAATGTGTTTCTCAAACGCCCTGTGTTTACGCTAAATGATTTTTTATTTAATACACTCGTTGAATATAATGTTTATGATAAAAAATAACGCTTGCGTACCCTAGAGTTATATTGTTTTTATATTATAAATGAAGTGCCACCCGTATAAAGTTTATGTACATATTATTTATCGTTGTTGAAAAGATAGCAGATAATATTAGGATTCTGAAAATAATTTCAGTAGTTTTTATAATCAATCTTAGCTAGAATACTTAACAAGCCATTTTTCAGATCTTTTATCTATCATTATAAAAAAATATAAACTACTAGCCGGTACCCGGCAAGCGTTGCAATGCCAGTCGAAGAAAGAAAGTGTTAGTGTTTTAACCCATTTTTGCCCGATTTTTTCCCGAATTTGCCCGTAATTGATTCAAATAAAAAAACACTGCTCACTCCAACAGGTTCAAATCTAAAAAAATACTACAACAAACGATCCCCACACTTGTTAGCTAGAGAATGATTGAGACTGATTCAATCTTAACTTTTATTACGTCATGCATAAATGGGGTGGAAGTAAAAACACTAAATGTTCCAATATTGGAACACTGGGCAAAAATGGGTTAATTGTGTTTATTGAAGTGCATGCTTTCTTTTTCTGTCTGTTTGACTTTTGCTGCCGTTTTTATATAGTATGATACACGCGCCACCTACTGTAATTTAATTGTACTATAATTGCCGCTTGCGATAAATAATTTCGATTTAATTCGCCATGTACCGTTTGACGTTTGACGTTGCATGCGCCATCTACTGTAAGTTAAATTGTACTATAACCTTCGCTGTCGCCTGCTTTAAGCGCATTTGAACGGCGCCCATTTTTGTTTTTATATACCCTGGGCTGTTTGAATGGTAAAAAAAAGAAAACCTACGAATATTTTAGTTTTTCGACATTGTAAGTTAATTTTAATATGCTTATAACCTTCCCGGAAGTGCAAGCTTAAAGGTTGACAAAGTTTTATGGCAATAGGACTAGTGGCATTCGAATCCATAGACACAAAAAATTATGCAAACATACAAAAAATCATTTTTATATATATAAGATTTAAAACACACTAAGCATCATGAAAATGACTCTCCTTGGTTGACTTCTTTGTTAACTGTAAATATGTGTATATGTATGTATGCGCATGTGAATGCACATGTACGGATGTAGTATGAGGGGAAATATATAGAATGTCATTTGAAAATTAATGCATATGGAGTTCCCGTGAACTGGCTTCACTAGGGGTTTCTTACCTCTGTAGCAATCACGTCCTTCCGTCTGCAACGATGGTAAGAGAATACAACTTTTCAAAACATTAGCGATGAAGGAGACTCGAAGAATTTTAACGCTAATGTGTCCTGGTACTTAAGACTCCATAAATTTCGGTTCCCGGTAAATTGCTCGAATAACAAGATAATCAATTTGTTTCCGTTTGTTCTGTCCGTTTGTTCTGTCTTAGCCCCAGTCTTCTATGTGTTCTGGAAATATATAGAAACAGTTTGAGTAACTAATGAATAAGCAGTTCTCGCAGAAACACCTCTGTTGAGATAAACTCCATTAAAAGATCATATGTTCCGCATTTGGAGCGAACACGGTTAAAATAAATACATACGAAAATTATTTTTATATTTCACTCTCTAAACAAGTGTCGCACAAGATAAAAATGAAATTCGTAGAAAAAGTCGTGAAAAATCGTTTAAATAACCAAGCAATTAGAATAATTTATAATTCGAGCAATTTACCGGCTGCCATAAATTTCTTATCCAAAAAAAAATATCTGTAAACATTTAAAAATACTTATTCCCTGATATAACAAGTAAAGCTTATAGCGAGCAAATACAGTCGATCCCATATTCCTCGTAATAACCAAGTTCAAATGTATATGGCACAGACTATGTGTGACAGTTCCCAAGATTCAATATTTATTGTAGAACAATAGTAATCAAACAAAGAAAAATTACAGAATTATTGTTTTCATCAGAAATTTAAAGTACAATTTTATTTTTATTCAAATAAGAAATAGGCATCACATTAAAATAAATTACATGATATTGAACGTGAAAACTTTTTTAAGACAATCGTTTGGCAAACACATTATCGTCTAGCAGTTTTCTTGCGTGGGGCGGAATCCATTTGCGAAAGAATTGCCGGGTAGATGACCTTTTTGTTTTGATATACGTATTTATTTGACTTTCAAATACAGTCAGCCGATGTTAAACAAGTCTCATTTTGAATTCTAAATAAGCTCGAGCGGATCATTCGTAGGTCGTGAAATTTGGGGTTTGCGAAGTTTGATTGTTAACATGTAAAACATTGAGTACACTTTATAGGCTGTGTGACCTTAGAAAAGCCTTTTTACGGAATCTAGAGTAATAATGTAAAAGTACCTTTCGTTATACGTGAATGATTTAGAGTTTTTTTTATTTATTTAAATGTTGAGTTATACCAATACCACTATACTTTTATTAGTAATGATTTCCTGCCACCATACCACTAAAAGATTACAATTTTAGTATCAACCACATGAGTGATAATTTAAAAATAACTTTAATAATGTAAATGCATAATTATGTATTAATATTATAGCAACGGTTGTTGAGCCATTTTGATATATTATGTGAATTTTAAACTTTGACGGTGATAACTGCCAAGAAACTCATGATGAAAAACAAATTTTATAATACATATTATATATAACAAAAAAGAAACGATATTTCTAACTTAAATTTTATATACAATATAATTCAGGTTAATTTATCAAAAGTGAGTGAGCATTTTAAGAATATAACTTTAAATAAAGTGGTATAATGCCAGGTCCGTGGTGCAGTAAGTAAACGTTGTTGGCTTCCGTGACGGATCTAATGGGTTCAAGTCCCAGTACGAACAGCATTTTTTCATCGTTTTATTGATGTCTATTAGAAATCATGGATGTTTGTGATATCAAAAAATTCAAAGGCAAGAGTATGACTCTTATTTCAGGAAAACTAATCGAGATGCACTCGTAAAAACTCCATACATTTTTTCACACACTTAAATACAAGCAGCCAAGTCTTGTTTAATTGATCTTGAGACAATCTTAGTATACAACTGAACAACGCATAAGTTCGTTACGCAAAAAAAAAATCTGTTGGACACATACAGCCATGGTGGAATGATTTGCATAATCTTGTCCTGGTCCTATATTTTCTATCCTTAGTCTCTTAGAAAAAAATGAGAGGTTGAGCAACTGAATAACAAGCAGTTCACTTAGAAAAATTTCAATTGAGATACCTTCATAAAAAAGTCATATTTTCCACTACAACATTTTGTAGAACTAAGTACTTTGATATTTCAAGTAAATGCCAGTTCAATAAATATATTCCCCACAATGAAAACACATTGATTAAAAAGGAGGAAATGGTTACCTTGTTTTTATTAATGGTGTACACAAAACCATAACATAATTTAATATGATACGTCTTATTTTCCTTAATATTTAATTAAATATGGAGTATTTTTCATATTCTTTATTAAATAAATTTTATTACATAAACATGGTTAAGCAAATGGCAGACAGTCATTATTTTGCGGAGAAACAAGTTATTGTCCAATATAATGGTTATGCTTTCTACATTAATTAAACAGGCTGTTTTTGTACAGCAACGATGTATAAATGCTTAACGAAAACTACATATAAATTACAAACAGCAACTATAGTTTTGTGTTTTCATTCTATGAACATCATTATTATGCAACTTATGTTTAGGGAAACATTTAAAAACTGCCTCTCAAACTGTATCTGTAATAAATGATTTATAAATAGTGAAGGGCTCAAAACAGAAAAGTGCTTATTATTTGGCAGTGGCTTTTGTTGACTGACTGCTTTCTGTATAGCTACGTTCAGTTGACAATTAATCTACTGCCTTGATTAACGTTGAACGTGCCAGAATATCAAAGGAGGCGGAAAGGGGACTTCAAGAATGATCTACAGAGAAGAAGGAAAGTATTCACTGTTTTCACCAATAGTTGGAAACCTTTTGAGATGCTAGGTAAAAAAAAACAGCCATTTAATACACACTGTACAAACCGGTTCAAAAACCAATATTTATGACATTCAAATTCCGGAATTTTCAATACGGTAATTCAGTTTCAAGTATTTTTATCCATTTCGCTCCCAATGTGAAGCATGTAGCTTCCTAATGGAGGTATCTCAACAGAATATTTTTCTATGAGAATTGTTTGTTACTCAGTCGCTCAACCTCTCTTTTCTGAAGAGGATGAAAGGATAAGGCTGACAGGATTAATGATAAGCAAATCTTTCTCGCTACGCGCAATTATTGAAGGATCAAAAGGGTGGTAGGAAAGTTTTAGACATCACAAACACCTATGCCTTCAAACAGAAATCGATCGAAAAATGCTGTTCACTCGACCCGTGAAATCCGGCGTGGAATCCAACTACGCTAACCACTGCGCCATAGGACCAGACAAGTATAAGTAGTATAAGTATTAAGTAGTTTCAAGTATGAGAATTGGTATTTAGTTTTTTTCTATTGTACAGTAAAAACTTTAAAGTTTGAACCTAAAACTGTTGGGTCTGGATGAATTTTTGAAGATGAACGTAGTGTTACGGTGTCTGTTAATGGAAAACATTATTGTAACATAATTGATAACTTTTTGAAGCCAAAATTTTATTATTTGTGCTTGATTAGCATGTAGTTTTTACAAGACAGTGCTACTTAGCATACATTCAATATAAAATTAAAAGTTATAAAGAAATAAACCTTCCCGTAAAACTAACTGTATTTCATTTTGTTCAATAACCTCAATAATATATTTAAAAGGGCGGAATGATTTCTGTTAACCATTAATTGGTTTTGCTTTTTCTTTACTTTAAATATCGGTACATTCACTTCTTTTATGCACGTTGAACAAGTTAAAGAAAAGATTTATTGTACTCTAGGGGTCGCTGAGTTAAAGATTGCATGACTTTTGTTTTCGAACGTTGAAATAGTTCTTTAAAAAGCCACTCCGCTCAGAAAGATCTTTTTTTTTCTAATACTCTACGACTGATTCTTCTGGAAATGATTAAAGGCTGAAAAACTAAACCTTGAAATGTTCCAAAATACCAATTACCAAAGATTACAAGATACTAAAAAAATACTTCTGGTAAGTTCCAAGTTCCAAAACAACTTTATCTCGCTGAGTGACATTGGAGTGATTTTGACTAACGAGTGTTGAAAACATTTCAATGAAACTTTTTCTAATTTATTTTTTAACCGTTCTCAAATAATTGGTTGTAGTCAACTGCTGTTTTTAGTGAGGAGGAGAAATAACTTATAGTAGTCCAAGTTATCCCTAATTCACGCCTTTGGAATAAAATATAGTTTAAGTCTCCGTTTTTTTGAATTCTCGTATCGATAAAAATACTTATTTTTCACGCAATGAATTAAAAAAAAAATCTGTTGTTACTTATTATACAGCTCATGATATCAGCAAATATTTAAAATATTCACTGAGTGACGTTTAAATGAAATACTATCAAATACTTTTTGATGTTGTATTTTTCCAATTTACAATTATAGCATTTTATATGACCCTAGTTCTCAATGAATAATAATTCAAAAACGATTAAATATTAAATCACTCAAAATATAAATATTCATATCGTCATAATGAAATTAAGTTGCCTCTTGATAGTATACTTAAACTACAATGGCAATATCAAAGCTTTATAAAAAAAAATCAAGGCGTGACTTTGGACGTCGTGGCGCCCCCAGAAAGGCGTCCTTTTGTTAAAAGACGATCCAGTGCAAAACTTACCAAAGCTCATTTGTCTTTTCGTCCCTTTCACTGCAATATAAAACAGAGCTTTTCATACTTTGCAGATAAGATTTCAACTCATTAAATCGAAACAAAAGTTAGAAAGATCTTTGGGTCACGTTTGATCGCTCCAATTAGAGCTATCAAATGAACTTTTACAACTTAAAATAACGAGGTGTTTTTCTCTCAAAAGCTTAACGCTATATAATTATAATCACCAAAAGAATCAAATGAACTTTCCAAGCTTTTTTATCACAGCTTAAACATTTTAAGAAGAAGACTTTGAAGTTTTTGAAAAACCACGAATAAAATGTGTTATATTTTTTACATTTATCGTATAACTGATAATCAGAATTTTTCAATTTTTAAAAGAATCAAGTTAGCGAAAATAAAATATTTGCTTCAATAACTGTAGATTATTTTAGGTAAGGTTCCTGAGCGATAGGTCGCGACCCTCAGAAGGGCTTATGTAACTGAATATTTCTAGGGTTTCCAAATATTGAATTATGAACTTAAAATATAGCAAAATTCGACCACAGTATAAACTTTTAAGGTGTCCACTGTCAATACTTGGTGGAATGGCATTATAATAAAAATAATAAAAGATTTTTAGTACTTTTTCCACTTTGTAATTATAATGTAATTTGTAAATCCTTTTTATTGTTAGTAGTTGCTGACACCTTTTTATTTTAATTTAATTTGTATAAATAGCACTGTTTAATTAATTTTTCAATTTATCAGTTGATAATGCTTGCGAGGAGCGAAACCGGTCCTGATCAAATAAATTTTAAGTGGGAAAAAGTACTAAAAATCTTTTATTATTTTTAAAGTATAAACTGTTCAGGGATTCGTTCAAACTACAAACTGTCAATATCAATTGAGATTTAAACAGAAGTAAAAAAATATAATTTCAGCAGTAAGAATGAATACATATATAAGTTAAAATGAAATTTTTGAAAAATTTCCTCGGAGTTTGAGTCGGAGTCGTAAATTATTTTAAGCTGGAGTCGGAGTCGGAGTCTTCTTTTTAATACGACTCCACAGCCCTGGTATCTAGAGAAAATAATATTTTGTACGTTTTAACTTATTTAAATTCAATAATCTGTAATTTGGGAGGTTATCAATAAAAATAGTTGTTTTTTAGATATGTTTTAAGATTGGTGAAATGAAACAATTTATTGGTTAAAAATATCTTTTATTATGTTTCAAAGAAGTAAAATAAATACTTAACGGTTGTGAAGCAGTGGTTTTGCGAAGAGAAAGGAAGCAGAATGGCTGAAATATGCGCGAAATTTCGAAAGGACCCGCATCCTGAAAGGGCCAAGGAATCCAAAAGGGAGAAACGTTAGCAAGGTGGCATTCTGCGAAGGTAAGTATTCAACTACTAGGCAAGCATCTCTGCCACTTTCACCGTATTCAATAAAATTTCTTCTTTCAAAGTTATTTGAAAGAACGAAATAAAAGTCGGCCACGGAATAAGTGAATTTTTACTTCACTGTGATAGATAAGTTTTCTATGTCTAGTCTGAAGCATTAATATCTTTCGTGAAAGCGAAAAAAGTTTTCCTATATTTTGGGGTGACAGAAAACATTGGATAACGTTAGATAAAAAATGAATTGGTTTTTCTTTATAAAAACGTTTCAACACCTCGCACACCATTCACCCACGAGCTTATTTTTTTTTTACCACGTCCGCTTCCAATGTGGAGCATATGGACTCCTAATGGAGTTTATCTCAACAGATGTGTTTCTACGAGAACTGCTTGTTACTCAGTTGCTCAACCACTTTTTTTCCAAAAAGAGTAGGAATAGAAGGATAGGGCTAGGACAGGACTAGTGTTTAGCTAATCGCTCTCGATACGCCTCGTTCATAGGATAGGATAGGTGAGAGGGGGGAATTCAAGACACCACATACATCCATGCCTTCAAACAGAAATTCATAAATCGATTGAAAAATCAATTTATAAAACTGTCCGTACCGGGATTCGAACCAGGGACCTCCGTTACCGAAGCCAACAACGTTGACCACTCGACCACACAGCCGGCATTAAAATTTTCTTACATACTACAATCTATTATGTTTTGAGCCGATTGAATTTAATGTTTGTACCATATTTTCAAAAATGTCGCTTCCAATGTGGTGCATATGGTCTTCTAATGGAAGTATCTAAACAGAAGTTTTTCTACGAAAACTGTTTATTACTGTAGTAGGAATAGAATGATTAGGATAGGACAGGACTAGTGGTTAACCAATCGCTCTCGCTACGTCCAGTTTTTAAATGATCCTAAAGGGTGAGAGGGAATTTTTCGACATCACAAACACGCATGTCTTTGAACAGAAATCGACAGAAATGCTGTTCGCACTTGAACTCAATCCCGTGAGATTCGGCACGGAAGCCCAAAACACTTACCGCTGCGCTATAGGACCCGGCAATAATGATTATCAATATATGTTAATCAAACATATTTTTATAAAATCAAAATAAACGGGTTTGCAACGTTTGCGAGAATTTTTATGTGATGCTTTTAACATCGATCAAAAATATTTATTAGCCTAATGAAATGACAACGTTATCTAATGTTAGAAGTAACATGAACTAATAACCATTATGACAAAAATTTTTGTTTTAAAGGCTAAAGAAAAACGATTGTCGTGTGTTTTTTGAAACAGCAATTGCAACATATAAAGTGGCATGCGATTCATTAAGCTAGATAAAAAATGTTGTATAACAATATTGATATTTTTTTACTTAAACTTAAATCAATCTTTCGGAAAAAGTTATTATTTTTTTATTTAGAATAAAGGTACACTTTTTAAATATACTTATTTTCACAGTGAGACTGGCTTAAAAATATTTTACAAACCAAACAAATTTGAATTTTTATAGTGAAGCCAATTTCCGTTCGAACGGTATACAGATTGTATAAAAACCTTCACGGTGAATGGTAAAGACTGATAATAGAGTAAACATTGCACAGTTTACAAAGGACGCAACGCTAAATTTAAAGATATGCAAATATTTGTTGTAATTAATTCACTAGCCGGTGTTGCCAGGTAAATGATAGCAGGTCATATGTCACGTGATACGGTGAATTATGCCTTAAACGCTTAGCCAGGCCGCTCTTGGGTCCTACACAAACGTTATAAATTTTACATATTATAATAATATCACGAGCCTTGGAAATTAAGGGCTAAATTTATTAATCACTTAAAATTATTAATAAGGTAAAGGTATTATATTTACATTCAGAGATGAAAGGAAGGATAAGCAAAAGGTGTACGATGCTAATTATCAAACGTCATACTGCGCAACGTCGTGGTCAACTGAAAAAGCTGTAAGCTTTAAGCTTCCGTCGTTGAATTGTTTTACGATGGACGCAAATTTATGTTTCATATAAATTTAAGCACTCGTTTTTTTCAACTGTATTCATTCCCAATGAAGAGATTTTTATATTTTTTAATCCATGTTTAAGCCTCATTATAAAAGCATTTTATCAAGCTTCTTTTTGCGATACCTATTTATTACTAAGTTTTTTTTATTCTTAATGTTACCTTAATATGTACCCACTACCATATGCTATGGCTTTACATTATTCTTACAGGCTGTATTTCATAGCGTAACAACGTAGTTATTCGTCTTCAAAATTTTGACAGGGATGTCTCGAGAAGAAACTTTTCGAGGTTGCATCCACTGCAGTGTGCAAAGTAATAAATATAGTATGTTTAAAATAGCAACGTATTTAGTTTTACAGTTTTTATAATATTAGTTAACAGCTATTTTGGCTTTCGCCATCATCAAAACTATCTTAGTACTGATGATGAAGAAAGCTGAAATAGCTATTAAGTAATATTATAAAAACGGCACAACTAAATACGTTACTATTTTTACCTTATTATAATAGAGTTCTAAAAATTAAATCCCAATTCAATCAATAATAAATATAGTTTTGCAATACAGACGAAAGTTAATAATATAATATTTACAATATAAGTGAGAATAAGAAAAAAATAGAAATTAGCTTTCAGTTAACAAGTTTTTAGTTTTTAGTTATTTGATATTTTCTCTAGCTGCTTCTCGTTATTTCAGTATTGAAAAGATGGCAGGGAGTTTTGAGACACCAAAAGCACCCATGCCTTCGAACAGAAATCGATAAATGATTAAAAAATACAGTTTGAACTGGAACTTGAAGCAGGGAAATCCGTCACGGATGTCAACAACTTTAACAAATTCAAAACAGTCGGGTCCGTAATACGAATTGCAAATGGAGCATATATGTATTTTTAAAATGCTTGTTGAACTCAGTTTTTCAATCACCAAAACCATTTGAAGCGAAAACGATAAAACTAGTGGCAAGTTTAATTTTTTGTTTTATATCAGCAGTTGTCGAAATTATGCTTGCTGTAATATTTTTAGCAGCTCGTAGGAGAAAAATAAAATATTTGAAGATGAATAAACATTTAAAATCAAACTTATGTAAATACGAGGCAAATTTTTAAGCGACTGTAATGTATCACTGGTGTATGACTTTTTTGTGGTACACACAAATTCACAGTTTGTCAAAATTGAAAAAATATAATTTTTAAATAGACCTTGCTCGTGGTTATGCACTGACATACCTGGTTGCTAGAGTAAAGCTTTTATCATCTTATTATAGAGGCAGACAATAAAAACGAATGCTACGAAATAAAATATTATAATCATATGCGACAGTGCAGAATAATATAATACTCCCTAAATACCACAATTTTCACAAAAAGGACATAATAAATTCCATCACAGACTCTTATAACGCAAAGTAGGTGCTATTCACATGTCTTTTGTGGTAAAGTTTTCCAGCAGAGCGAGTTCGCTTAGCGGGAAAACCCGCGAAAAGCGAGAATATTGTGTGTACTCGGCGGAAAAATATTTTCGGGTTCTCATTTTCCGGATGTGGCGTCATTTTCAGATTAGGGAAAATTTTGGCAGGAACTCTCTTCTTAATTTAAAGTACTGAGTTAATTATAATCATAAACAATCTACTTTCATGCATTGTATGTATACATTCCCCAGATGCGAACAATTCAGCTTTCCTGTTAGATCATACAATTTTTATCATTTATGAATCATAAAGTGTTTACCTGAAAAGTCTTTATCAACTTGTACTTTAATTTCCAAAAATTCATTTTGAAATCATTTAGCTATCGAACTCAATTTAGCCAACAGTCAATAAAGAAAATGCGTGACCGGAAGAGACGTCATTTTAAAAACATCAGAAAGCTCAATCTTTTCAGTTTTGAAACTGAAAATATTTTATTAAAATGTGAAATAAAATCACGTTGTCAATAAGCATTTTATGCGTTTTTGTACAATCTGTTTTAGAGTGAATACTTTTTTCAGCAAAATTAATTAACATCAACTGTAAGACGTCGGCTTGCTTTCTACATTTTTTTTACAATACCTATTTGTCGTTTTATCACGTTTGGTTTAAATAAACGTTTATTTTAATTTTATCCAATAGAAAAATTATTTCTTACCTGACCTAATAATTTCTCTAAATATACTTACAACAATCAATACAAATATTATTTATGATACTTGCGTAATAATACTTCGTCTTGAATTGTCGTTTTTCTGTACTACAAGCTGATTTATTTCTTTCGTATGAAATCTTACGAGTCCTTACCTGAAACAAAAAAAAAACAGTCATAAAAATTACATTTTAATTAGTGAGCCAAACCAAATAATATTTTTCACCTATACAAAACAATCATATTTAATTGATTCATCTTTACTCCATCCATTTTTCAGTTAAGTTAAATCTTTTATTAGATTTATTGATTTGTTAAAATGGTCTTCATCTTTTTTTACATTTCTAGGTACCTAAATATTTTTTAATTAAACGTAAAAAAGCCAATTAGTAAACTTTTATAACTAATTCCATCGTCATAGCATAAGACGTTATTTATCAATTAAGAAACAATTTGTTTCAGTCATTTCTTGGAAAAAAGTATAATTATAAAAATAATAAACTTTGTATTTGTTTATTAAATCCATTGTACAGTTTTATTTAATGTCAGAAGATTTAGCTCGTAGACAGGTATTTTTATTCATATTTCATTGATGTATATTGAGTAAAAACTGAATTACAGACAATATTATAAATACAATTTAAATGTAACGATTTTAGGTTTTTTTGTTACCATGTCTGCTTCCAATGTGGTGCATAAGAACTTCCAATAGAGTTTATCTCGAAAAAAGTGTTTACGTGAGAACTGCTTGTTACTCAGTTACTTGTCCTTTTTTTTAAAGGGAGTAGTAATAAAGAAGGATAAGGCCAAGGAACAGAAATCCATAAATCGATTGAAATATCAAAATATAAAAACTGTTTTTACTGAGATTGGAAACCGTGACCTTCGCAACCAAAACTAATGATGTTGACCATTCCACCACGCAGATGGCAATATTTATACCTTTGCATTATCTTTTAAATCTATTGTAAATTTGATACGCTGCTTCGTATTCCTAATTTTAGGGACGTTTTTTTATTAACATACTTTTATGTGTAATAATTAACCGCCTCGATTCAGTCTCGAATAATATGATAAACCATAACTTTATTATATCGATATAATGTCAATATAATAAAATTATGGTTTCAAATGATTGCCTTCATTCATTACCAAACACAGTTATCAGCATAAATGATTTGCTTAAACTACTTATAAGTGCTTGGAAGGCTTTTTAGCGTTAAAAGTTATTTGTTCTGCATTGTGTAGCTTATTTGAGGTGTGCTAATCAATAATGTATTGATTTACATTAATTAAGAGAAAAAATTTCACACTGTATATTACTCAATCAAATTGTATTACTTCAAGAATTCTTCTAAAAGTCATTAAACACTTTTATTTTACGTGGTACTGCATAAGCTGAGATGGATAAAATACGGATACGGTGACAACGTGGTAGTACGCTTAAAGTCTTTGAATCTATTATATTGCATTGGTTTTCTGTGAACGTTGAGTTTACAAAACAGTACACGCTGAATAAAATTGAATCCACAATAAATTGAGACAAAAAAACAACTGGCGAGCTGTTGAAACCTCACCAAAAGCGTAAAAAATCAGAGCTCCAGTGTACCGTAAAAAGAGTAAAAAATTACAGAACGTAAATGTATGAAGGAAATGAAGATGGCGGGCTGATCGAAAACGTGCCTGGCGTCTCAATTATAAGCTAAGCTTTCTCTAGTCAGGATTATAAAATTATGAGTAGCTTTTAAGAAAGCTCTCACTCTCTTAAAGTGCATCAGATTCATTTTATTTCAAAAATGTTTGAACTAAATAACTTGAATGGATAAAGCGGACTTCGTTATACTTACAGTAAGTGTATTTAATGCTAAACTTTTGTTGTGAGTATAATAATTAACTAAAAGTATCTAGTTTGTGTAACAGCAAAGTATTTGATGTTGAAGTTTTAATCAAAAGCCATATATGTATTGCTTTGAGACAATATCGTATAAGTTCTAACACCTTTTTCAATGTATTCAATAATTCGAAAGAAACTAAATTATATACTACTGTTAACAATTTCAAATACATATTATTAATAAATAGCCACTCAAATGTAATTTTAAAATTTAACACGACCCTTTTGTTATTACCTTCAATTAGTTACAGCATATTTAAATAAATAAATATACAAAATTGCAGCACAGAGATCAGCTTCGTAAGTTTTAACTTGAGCGTTAACGGACTCAAATCCCAGAACGACTTGTTTTATAAATTCAATTTTTCAATCGTTTGATGAAGTGTTTTCAAATGCATGCGTTTGTAAAATGTCTAAAATCTCCATCACCCATCCGAACCTTATAACGGATCGTAGCAAGAGCGATTAATTAGTTAGCCATTAGTCATATTTATGCATAATTTACTTTACAAAAAAATGTTGAGTTAAGCAAGTTCTAGATGGAATCCAAGATAAAAATTAATTAAGTGTTACAGTATTTAATATATCAAAACGTGTCCTTCATTTTCTATCACAGAATTTTCTTCTTATATAAGTTTGTCTTAAATTTTTGCACTCGCGATTTGGGTAATAAAAACAATACATCATAAAAATACAAATTTTCCCTAGCTTGTTTTCTCAGCAATTCAAAAAAAACTATATTTACTGTCATAAAAAAATACGAGAAGACATTGTTTATCACACACGAGAAGATATGTTTGTTGAAATATTTTTTTCAAATACTGTTTCTAAACATTTTTCAATACAACGTTGTGTTGTTATGCTCACATCCGTGTTCATTGTTCTCGATGGTGGAAAACATGACAAAACATATTGTTTCATTTTATTTCCTGGATGAAATAAAATCAGTGATAAATTCAGCTTATTATAATAAAGTTTATTTTTTTTGAAAAACGTATTTCCGCCTTCCGTGTAGGTTATTAGTAACCATTTGAAAGAAACTTGATAAGACTTACCACGCAACTTACTAGTATTATAATATGGCTTTGATGTGAATAAAGTATCATCTTTGTGTTTGAAAAATTGGTGTATCCATCAAAAACATATTTAAATGAATTTACGTAGATCTTTGTTTTTACTGTTAAAATCAAAATGAAGCCAATTTTGTTGTTTCATATAATTAATAACTACATCGAAAAATATTATTTCAAACAAAAATATTATATAAAACATAATATCATATTTATGAAAAACATCAGACAGTTGATGTATAATAAAAACAAAAAAGGGAAGCTTACTGTATTTACTTTTATCGTCAATATTGATAATTACCATTTACCAATTTAAAATTAACCAAAATATACTAGTCGAGTGACCAATAGATAGTCTTTAAGCATGTTTTAATGTCTATAGTATTATTTAAAGTATGTCCATATTTCACAATCTTCATGAAGTGTTTTTAATAATAAATATTGATAAAATTCATAAACTGAATTCGCTATAGTGATATCAATATCGGAATTACCGTAACCACGTTTCCAGTATTTCAACTGTGCTAATACCACTGTGCAAATACCGGTTTTGAACATGCAACAAAACTTGTATTTTTGAGTTACAATAAATTATTATGGTACAATTGAAAACAACGAGTTTTCTTCAACCGGACTTTGCACGAAAACTAACAGATTGCTGCATTGATTAACGTAAATTTTCATAGATTATTTTAATTAAAAGATTAAATAGATATTAATTCTTTCGAAAATCAGCAATAATAATACTTATATTCTTTAAGTTGTTTCAAATTTTAAATATGAAAATATACAATAATTGCCACTGTACCAAGAATTTTAGCGTTAGACTTGTTCACTATTAAGGTGATCACTGTCAATACTTGGTGAAAAGGCATTATATTAAAATAAATACTTATTTACACCATTTCCTACTTTTATTTAATAATATCAGGACAGTTTTTTTAGGTGACGAGGATTATCAACACATGTTAATTTTATTTAATAAGATAAGTTTATAATGCTCGTCATGAGCGAAACCAGTCCTGATCTTATTAAATAAAAGTAGGAATTAGTACAAACGAGTATTTTAGTTTTTTAAAATAAGACTTGAATCATTTAAATTATGTACATTCGCACAAGTTTTGTCAGTAACGAACTGAATTTTCAGGCGTTCAAGTGCACGGAAATTCCACCAAGCACCATCAGTCAAAATCATAAATTAGAAAATACGACTATTTTTATAATAATAATCGAACGAAGCATTGAAATAAAATATCTATGTAGCTCAAATCAATCATTTTGGAATCTAAGTCAAGACGACCCCAATAAAATCGTGGTCAATGGTTACCACTGCTTAAATGTTCGGGTATTTCCGGTCCGCTTTATTTCTTAAGGGGTTTATAAATTCCCGTTTGCTTCGATTCCCTCTTTGTGTATCTTGAGTCTACCTTTATAGCTTAAACGCTTCTTTTTCCAATTTTACGATCGAACTTTTATAGACCATAAATAGGAAAGGAGACAAAACTGACCGTAGAGTTTATGCACTGTGTACAGAAAGTAAATGATTTCAAATTTAAAGTTGACAATACTCCAATTTTATTCACGACACAAACATCTTTTAAAGAAAATATAATTTTCTCTTTCAATTGTCTTGAGTTTTTACCGTTTATCAAAGGGCGGTCAGTGTTAAAACATGTTTTTCACTGTAGAACAGTGTCTGCCAAACTTGTTTCCCTTATGGCACACTGATGAATGGAACTAGTACCGCGGCACACCAAGATGTCGTAGATTTTCTCCGAAACTTTTTTTTTTTAGCCCACCGAGGAATTTGAAATCCTTGATTTGGTATACTTTTTCCGCAGATTATGTCAAAAACTCTCATTTTTTAGCTCATCGAGGAATTTTCAGTCCTCGATTTGCTGCCGAATAGGCATTATTTAAAATTGACATTTTTAAGGCTTCTTCCACCGCGGCACACCTGAGACTTCTTGCGGCACATAGTTTGGCAGACACTGGCGTAGGGGGAGGGATAAAATGTGCCACCAATCATCAATACGATTGATTGTACCGCTTCGAAGGCTTCTATTTTGGTAGGCTGATTTTTAAATCATTTTTTTTAATCATATATATGTACATAACACAAAAAATATCAAAATGGCTTACCAACAAGAAGACTGGCTTAATTTTGATCATATATATGTTTCTATCAATGACACAACTGTTTGTAAATAAGTCACTTAAAGTTCAATCTTAATTATAGATGTCGCTGAAGACCGCAACACTCTTGTTTATAGTACGCTTAAAATCATTATTGCTAAAATACCAATATTGATTTATTTGCTTGTTCGGTATTGTAATGTGATATCTAATATTAATTTAATGTTACAAAGGTTATCATTGAATATTTTATGTAAAAAAAACAGAATCAAAGTATGTAACATTAATTAATATACAAACATCAATATTCGATCATCACATCGTCGGTGGAATTGAATTAGATAAGTAGAAATCTGCTATTCAACGATGTCACTAGTCGTTATCGATTTCAAACATCACATAAAAAATAACTATTGATCAATATTTTTGGGTCATGGTGTATGTTAGTACTTATTAAATAGCCAAAACGTTTTTCGTAGTTTTTTATTTTATTTTATGAGATAAAGGATTCGTTAATAAATTCTCATATTTCAAATGAAAATGAGCTTTGAATATCAATTGTAAAGACCATAGAAAATATCTGCACAAATGGTTTATACCGCTTTTGTTATTTATATTGCAAATATATTACGATTGTGATACAATATTGTGAAATATTTTGGATTAAAAACATTATTTTTATTATAGTTACCATAAATAGTATTTTATCAGATGTATACTATTATATAAGTAGGGTTTACTCGGTTTGATATTATCTGTTTTTATTTAAATATTTTGATTATAACGACATCAAAAACATATTTAGTCTCCTGGCATGTGTTATGTTATTTTGTTTTCAATTGACATTGTTACACTTGCTTAACGACCGTGGACGCGTATTTGAGTCTTTGAAAAACAAAGGTTGCTGGCCGGCGGACGCATATATGCGTATAGGCAAAGTATCTGGAAGCTAAGAAAATTAAATTTTGTAAAGATATCTCAATTTGCTTACAAATTATAGTGAATTTAGTAAAATTACAATTTTTGCAAATTTTTCGCAAAATTTTATTTCCCCAGGTGAAATTTTATAAAAAAAACGCGCGGTCGTTAAGCTGTTAATATATAGCATTTTTTTACCATGTCCGCTCCCAATGTGGAGCATATGGACTCATAATGGAGTTTATCTCAACAGATGTGTTTCTACGAGAACTGCTTGTTACTCAGTTGCTCAACCTCTCTTTTTCCAAAGAGAGTAGGAATAGAAGGGTATAGCTAGGACAGGACTAGTGGTTAGCTAATCGCTCTCGATACGCCCCGTTCATAGAATAGGATAGGTGGGAGGAGGGAATTCAAGACATCACATACATCCATGCCTTCGAACAGAAATTCATAAATCGATTGAAAAATCAATTTATAAAACTGTCCGTACCGGGATTCGAACCCGGGACCTCCGTAACCGAAGCCAACGACGTTGACCACTCGACCACACAGGCGAAATTACTTTTGATAATATGTTTTAACATATTATCAAATGTCACGTCAGATTAATAAGTTTTGGTTAAATCAATGTTGTCAAGTTATAAAACTATTCAAATTTAATTAATTAAATAGAAAGTGATTTATTTGACAAAATATATTATAACAGTTTTTTACACAGCTGCATGTTTTTAACTGGATGGCTGCCACAGACGAGATATCTCGTCAAATCTTTTGTGCTCAACACGCCAGAGACTGGCGTGCTAGGTGCAGACGTACTTTTTTTCTACGGCACCCAAAAGGTTAAATAATTTGTGCTTTAAAAAAGCGAAAAAGGTCTTAGCCGTGAAGATTTATATATTCAAAATTATTTTTAAAAAATATGAATACGGGGAACAAAATTCAAATTTAAAAGCTATTTATTTCACCAAATGTATTCTTTCACATTTTTTACAGCTGCATATTTTAATTAAGTAATTTTTGTATTGAAAAAAGTTAAAAAGCTATTAACTACCATTTCGACAACATTTTATTATGAAACAGATACCTTATTATTGTTTTCATTTTAATTTGATATGGAGTCATTATTTAAATATCTATTTAAATTCAATATTGTTTGTTCTGGATTCTTGATGGAAATGCATTATTAAACATTATAGCAGAATATGACGTAAATATTCCATAAATTTTAATTCTAAAAATGTTCGATAATAAAGAAGTTGTTTTACTATAGTTTAAATATTAAACTATCTTAAATTGTAATCATAAACTAAAAACTTAAAAAAATATTGAAATCTACAAAACTATAAGTAAATAAACAACTTATGATATAATGTGCGGTGAAAATTAAATGAATCAAGACCCTTACGACTTACGGTGTTCAGATATTATTTTCCAATCTACCCTCGAGGGATGTTTTTGAGCACAGGTGAGCAGCGTTCAAGCGACCATTATGCCCCACCCCCATAACATATTTAGTTGCCTACATTTCCCAACGACGCTCTCATGGGAAGTATAAAGAAAAACAGGATTACAGACCGTTTTATTTTACAAGATAGCGAAAAATAATTTTATTGTATTTCGGAAGCTTTATACAGGACTCGAGACGTACGCTTCAGATTTTAAGGTCCGCATTGTCTTTGTAGCTGTAGTGTTTTATTACATAATACTCTGCCATATAAAAAAAACTATTGTAAATTTGTTTTATTGCCATCGTTATGTTTTCATATGTTTAACGTAAAGTGTTCAAGTAAAAGTTTGAGTTTCAATGTAAAATTAAAACTCTTTTTAATAAAAATATGCTCTGATTTTGGAACATAAATGAAAATAATGTTAAATTTGAATCGTTCAAATTATGTACATTCACACAGATTTTGTCACTAACGACCCGGGATTCGCCTTTCGGTATCTTCAGTCAGTTCAAGATCTTGAACTTGAACAATCTTGAACTGACTTGAAAATAATGTTTTTCTTCAAAATCTGCATGGTACTCAGTCGCTCAATCATTATTTTTGGAGAGAGTAGAAATAATAGGATAGGATTAGGACATGAGTTCAGACAAGTTAATAACTCTTGTTATTCCCTGTTTTAAAAATTGGATGGCTGGAAGATAATTAAAACATTGCAGATTTCTATACCTTCGGGCACAAATCTACAAATGGATTGAAAAAAACATTTTAATTAACTATAACCTGGACCAAAAAATAAGCGTGGTTTACCGATTGCTATTTAAAAAATCATATGATTACATTAAAAGTGTAAAGTAACACAAAAATATTTGTTTATACTTGCAATATGTATTTTATGAAAATTATGACTATTACAAAACCGGGATTTTGGGACCACAAAATTGGATGAGATCCTGGGAATAGAGGCCTTAGTTTGTACTGAATAAGGTGGATGCCATTCTTTATCTTAAATATTGTTTCCTTAGCTCTGTCATTTCTATTCCACCACTATACAAATGATAATTATAAAATTATGTTGTGACTTCTTTCCTCATAAAGCCCGGCCGATACTAACATAAAATATCCAAAACCTTGTCTTGGACTTTATTTTTATATATTATATAAGTTTATATATTTAAAAAAATATTATTTATACATTTTGCGTAAAAACACTATTTACAACTTATGATGTTTTTTTTATAGTCAAGCTATTAAGTGAATAACTAAAAAGATAGGTAATAGTAATTTTTACTTTGAATTTTTATCGAATAATAAAATTGTTTTTACTTTAAGTCAATGAAAAAAAAACTGAAATTAATTTGTGTTTAATATCAAATTTATGATGACTTAGCTTCAACATGAATCGTTTGCGATGATACTCAAATATCCAACGATAGCTAAGTATATTGCAAAATTTATAACACCCTTCCATTGAAACGAGAAAGTTATGCTACCCTCGTCTTGTTGGTGTGTTTAATTAGATAGGAATGTTGCTTGTCAATTGATATCTCGCCATGATGAAAACGAGCCCTCGTTGATGGGTGAAGGGATAAATGCTGAGAACCATTTAATTGGATTTTATTTTTTTAATTTAGAACTGAAGTGATATTGATTATGAAGAGACTTTTCAGGGTGCAATTATTTTCTCATTATTCTATAAATTGAAAGCTGGTTGAAGTGGTGGGTTTTATATCTGTTAACCTTCTGAGTCTTTTAGCTGAATGTCAAATTATTTGGCTGTTTTATATATAGGATAGAATACTAGATACTAAGCACACTACCATAGATTGGTTTTTTTAATCGATAGGTGAATTCGTGTTTCAATAAACTCATGGATAAATATTATGTTATACATTTTTTTTTATTCTAGTCTTTAAATTGAGGCGTAGAGAAGGCAATTATGAATGAAATTATTTTCGTTTTCTTGCCATTTTCTCTTTAGAATCCTCATCTAAAAATTAAGATGGACAACTGAAGTTCTTGCGTATCAAATTGTTTTGTGATCAATTATAATATATAAGAAGACTTTATTTATCTTATAACATTTTTTTTACGATAGTCACTTATTATTTGATTTCTTAATACTACTTTTTGAAAACATAAAAAGTAGAAATATACAACTAAGACTGTGCTAGTATATTTATTTATTGATTTGGATTTACTTGGTAGAACTCCATTTTAATAAGGTAAAAATGTCAAGGTATTTCAGTTCTACAGTTTTTTATATGTTATACGTTGATAGCTATTTCGGCTTTCGCCATCGTCAGAACTATGCTTTAAACGTGATTTTAGTGTTACAAAGAACGATAAGCAGTTTTTAAAAACCAAGACTGCTTATCGTTCTTTGTAACACTAAAATCACATTTAATAAGTGCAATATTGTAATTAGAATTTGAATTAGTATGTTAGAGTGAATAATATGATGCATTGTGTATCTCTTCTTAGCCAGTATATATAGCTGAGCAAATTTACATTTAAAGCATAGTTCTGACGATGGCGAAAGCCGAAATAGCTATCAACGTATAACATATAAAAAACTGTAGAACTGAAATACCTTGATATTTTTACCTTATTACTGTGCTAGTAGTTGACAAGTCACTTTTGCTACGCCCCGTTTTTAATGACGAATAGGTGAGAAGGTTAGGTTAGGTTAGGTCAGGTGTGTATACATTATAAATATAAATAAAAAATTTGAAAGTTTATTATTTACTCTTATTCTTTCTATATTTGAGCCCTCTGGAGGTGAAGTGAACCAACTAGTAAAATAGTAAAAACTTTTTTCTTTGACTTTTAAGTACAATCACGTCTTTACACGGTGTTTTGGCGGATTGCGTATTTTTATTTTACTGAGATAACACTATTGCAATGTGTGCTAAACGAGGTTACTTCACTTTCACGATACTTTAAGACGTGTAGAATAGGTGAAGTGAGCCAATTAGTAAAATAGTAAAACTTTTCAATTGGACTTACATAATTGGTATTACAACTGCATCTTTACTTGGTGTTTTGGTGGATTGCATATTTTTATTTTACGGAGATAACACTATGCCAATGAGTGCTAAATGAGGTTCTCTTCATTTTGACGATACTTTAAGACGTGTAGAATATTACAACACAACACAAAACTTATATTCGATAATAAAATCTTTATTCATTTTATTTATAACAGTTCAAAAGGAAAAATATAGACGTAATAAAACTCATTACTTAAAACTATCAAAGTAGTTCAGTCGACAGGCTTAAATTAATTGCTGGAAATCTTCCAATTAAATGAATATTTATTCGCGGCGAGTGATGTAATTAAAACAGCAGCCGTGGCCAACCCGTTTACTCAAGTAAATCTCTACAAGTCGTAATTAACGGCTCTGACTTGCCGCTGAAGCCTTCGTGAAATGCACCGCAAACCTCACATATGTATTTTACGTTAGTTGCATTAATAGAGTATAATTTGAGAGAGTTGATTTTGATAATAATTATTGCATAACTTGGTGTTATGATTAAATATTTGTATACGTTACAAATTTAAGGCTCGTATTTAATAACCGGTCTGAATTTATATTATATTGGTCAGAATTCAAATTAAACAGTCATAATATATCGGTCATTGTACAGAGGGCAGAATAAATAATTAATGATCATTATTTAAATGAAATTTAAAAAAAAACGAACCTAACCACAATGTTTATAAAATCTAACTGGATAATATTTTTATTCTGACCAAAAATTGAACTTTATTCGGACCAAAAGTTTATTTGAATTCTTACCAAAAATTGATTTAAACTCTGGCCATTTATTTTGTTCCCCAAATTAAAGTATGAAGTTTATCAATGTTTAAATTTATCATTTTAGCTAATAACAGTAAAAAAATAGAGTACAAATGAACACTTAAACTATTCTATATGTATGTACATTAACTATACAGACGTAGAAAAAGTGTTAAAACACAAACATAAAAATAATTACGCGTGCACTCATAGTGTTGCCATCCACTCTGCGCTTTTTTTTTTTTTGGATATCAAATTTATGGAGCTTCAAGTACCAGGACGCGCCAGCGTCAAGGTTCTTCCAGTCTCCTTCATCGATAAACTGCGCTGCTGTGTTCCAGAATCACGCAGTTGTTGTTTTTAACTGCTATGTGACATTTCACATAACCTCAAATATGTCAATGTCTTGTTCTCATCTTTGCACTCTTTAAATTTTAAATATCTAATCTATCTTAAGCTATAGTAAACTTCTTTGTATGCTATTATGAAAGCTAATAATCTAATTCTTATAGAACTACATACAATTCTTGTTAAACCTTATTGGGATGAAGCTTGACATATTAAATGTATCACCAAGTTACAAAACCAGCTCTGACCGGTTTTTGACGAAAATGAGTTTGCGCTCCATCAAAAAAGCTATCATTTTTTAAAATTTAGAGTTGCAAATTGTATTCCGTTTCGTCAAAAAATCAAAATGAATATTAACGCGACTCGCAAAACCCGCTCTAACAACGCCAAAATACCCTCTCGGGATAAATCAAACAAGTTTATTGACAATTTTAAGGTATATAAGTTGAATTAAAGGTTTTATTTTGCTGTTATTTGTATCCCGGAAGATATAAAATAACTTTTAAATAACTATATATGTATACCCAAAACAGCTGTTCGTGTTTTACTTAATGCTTAAAAAAAGACATTCGGTCATTCCGCGAATTCAACATTCGGCGAATAAGACTAGCACAATAAGCTTAGAGTGTCATCACTTTGTTTGTATGAATTAGTTCATACACATTGTTAAACTTTGCTCATCATATAACTATGTGCTGTTGTATTTATGTCACTATTCGTGGTTGCGTTTGCGGAGAAATTTGCTGCCTGAATGAGAATGTTTCATGCCATACTTGTGCTGTAGCGTGATCACTTTATGTCATTTTGCAACCAACCGGCTCTATATGTATTTAATATGCAACAAACAGTTATCTGCTGACGTCACGAGTTCATAAATACTATACTTTATGAATAGAAGAATGATTTCATGGTAACATTTATACAGTCAATAATTTCTGACGGTTACTCTTCCTGGACAATATTTTTTAAATATTTCCATGTTTAAATCCATTTTGCTTCCAGTTAACAACAGTATTTGTTTCGCTTTGTTGAGCTTTGATCAAAGGCCTTACACATTTAATTTAACATAGTGAAAAATACAAGTATAATATAAATTATGTTTTTTTTTAATTTTGATGAAATACGTACAATGCCTTATAACAGTTTAACAACCCGTGTGTTAGTAGTATGCTAAGCTCACTTTTTGTTGAATACATTGTAGCTTTTTTTCCGTTTATTCGCAGCTTTTCTGGTTTGAAACATTGTTACAAAAACGCCCAAGACGAGTTACAAAAAGCTCATGTAATTTAAAAACGTGGTTTATGTAAATATTGAGTTACGTTTCACGCACTTCCACTACATTATGTTACAACGTACAAGTAATACTATATAAAATAAAATATAGTATTTGTATCATTATAATATTCTCTTCTTGTAATGTAAGTAAGTAGAAAAATAATCAAAATGATGTTTTTATTTCATTATTGTTGAAATTCACCATCATGAGCGGTGACAAAAAAATATTTCAATTATCACTTTTAAAATTTTCAGGTCCTTAGTAAATGTGGAATGAGTACAAAAGAGTGTTTTTCCCGTGCTCCGAAAATTTCATCTCAAAAATTGATTGGCTTATTGATTTTAAATTATGTAATATCAATAATAAAACAATCGATACCTTAGTTCTTAAGTGCAGAAAATCTGAATATTTTTTTTTGGATATTTAATTTATAATAAATAAATTATGCGCTTACTACGTAAAATATAGAACAACATCTGTTGTCAAGCCTAAAAAATGCATGTTTTATATAATTTGGTTAAGAAAAGTTTTCGTTTTAAATTTCTTTCAAATTTTTCTTAACAATTGTTTGCGACACCCTTAATGGTTTGACTTAGTTTACCTTTAATAGCCCTATATTTAAAATATTATTATACTAAAATTCTCGTTAAGAGCGAAAATGGTTTTGATATCTTAATAAGCAAATGTGTAATTAGAACAAGAGTGTTTTATTATTTAATAAAATAACTTTCCACCAAGTATTGACAGTGAACACCTGAAAAGTGAGCAAAGTTTTCTTTCTGATTGAAATGTAATTATTAATTACCTCAAAATATTGACATAGCTTAATATACCTCGGGACACTCTTTCCAGTGATATTGTAAAAAATGACAAATAATAAAAGAAAACCAATGATTTTCTTACACGAACTTTGTCAAGAAGCTTTGAATTGCAATAGGAAAAAAATGACATTTTTGACAACGTTTAATTTACCTCCCATGTACAGCAGATACATAAAAATTTCATCAAAATTTACGTATAAGTACTATTAAAGAAATAAAGGCTAAGAATAACAGAAACAAACTAAGGCACTTTCATTGCATGCATATAAAAGCATTTAATTTAAATTCGCTCAAATATTTATAATTTTCATATGAATTCATTGATTAATTTTAAAACTATAACATAAAAAATAATTAATTTTATTTGTGACTTTATGCATCATATATGAAGCAAATATGTCAATTCTTAGTAGAAAACTATTTATTCTAATTGTTTATTAATTCTACGATTTTATGGAATGATTAGGACAGATTTCGCTAATCACGACCGTATTGGGAAACAAAAGAGAACATAATCACTTAAAAAAATATGTATTTTAACATACGAAACTATTTTGGTGTGAACGATTTCATTGCTTACCATAATAATATGTACATGTTGATTGTACCCAATAAATCCTTAATAATAACATACTAGCTGTAAGCCCGTTGACCTCAACGGAGAGATTTTTGTTGCATTTTTAAGTAGTCAGAAAAGTAACTGGCGTGAAAAATAAATTACTAACCTATTTATTGAATAATCCAGAAATTCTGATAGTAAAAGAAATATCTCGGGGCGTATATCGACAGCCCTGCCCTGCAGTATTTAAATTGTAAATTATTTATTTTTGGAATAATGTTCTAGTTTGCTAACAACTATTTTTCGTAATAGCAGAAATTTTGTAAATTATTTAATTTTTGGAATAATGTTTATGTTTGCTAACAACCATTTTTCTTAGAAGCAGAAATTTCGTTAATTATTTTATTTTTGGTATAATTTTTAAGTTTGCTAACAATTATTTTTCATAGTAGCAAAAATAGTCCTTGTAAATTACTTAATTTTTGGAATAATGTTTAAGTTTGCTAACAATTATTTTTTCTATTAGCAGAAATAGACCTCGTAAATTATTTAATTTTTGGAATAATGTTTAAATTTGCTAACAACCATTTTTCATAGTAGCAAAAATAGTCCTTGTAAATTACTTAATTTTTGGAATAATGTTTAAGTTTGCTAACAATTATTTTTCCTATTAGCAGAAATAGACCTCGTAAATTATTTAATATTTGGAATAATGTTTAAGTTTGCTAACAACCATTTTTCTTAGAAGCAGAAATTTCGTTAGTTATTTTGTTTTTGGTATAATTTTTAAGTTTGCTAACAATTATTTTTCATAGTAGCAAAAATAGTCCTTGTAAATTACTTAATTTTTGGAATAATGTTTAAGTTTGCTAACAATTATTTTTCATAGTAGCAAAAATAGTCCTTGTAAATTACTTAATTTTTGGAATAATGTTTAAGTTTGCTAACAATTATTTTTCCTATTAGCAGAAATAGACCTTGTAAATTATTTAATTTTTGGAACAATGTTTATGTTTGCTAACAACCATTTTTCTTAGAAGCAGAAATTTCGTTAATTATTTTATTTTTGGTATAATTTTTAAGTTTGCTAACAATTATTTTTCATAGTAGCAAAAATAGTCCTTGTAAATTACTTAATTTTTGGAATAATGTTTAAGTTTGCTAACAATTATTTTTTCTATTAGCAGAAATAGACCTCGTAAATTATTTAATTTTTGGAATAATGTTTAAATTTGCTAACAACCATTTTTCGTATATATATAAATAAATAGTTAATTAAATTATTATATATAATTGAGCAGCCCTATATAGCCGTTCACAACCCTGCAGGTGGAAATCTTGGAATTCAATATCGTTTAGTGCAAGATTTCACCCACAGATGTCATTATTAGTTCACTTAAAACGCGTTCTTATTTTTTGCTTTGTATTATTTAAATTATATAAAGTTTTTATATCGCTTTTCTCAAGAGGATTCGTAGACCAGTGTGTAAGCCGTCCGAACGACGCGCATGAAAATTGGGGCATGGTATCGAATCCCACAGCTGGAGAGAATATTTTTTGAAAATTAATTGTTTTTACACATAATAAAATAAAAATGTCATGATTTCAAAAATTCACTCATGACGTCAGAGAAAAATGAAGAAATGAATTAATGACGACAGCGGGGCAGGATGGGGGGGAGGGGGACCGTCTTTCTTGACGTCATCGAATAGGCGAAATCGCGACCATAATATACAAACGAAAAAAGTATCTCTTTAGTATGAATAAAAAAATGTTGACAGCGTGGCTGGGGCGGAGGAGGGGAAGGGGAAATCGGGGACAATTTACAGACAGACGGACAGACAGACGGACGGACGGACGGACGGACATTAACGACTATTAATATATAGATTTTTATTATTTAGTTTGCATTTCAATTAAGTGGATGGAGCGCATTCAAGTAATCTCGTAATGATGTCATACAATTTCTTAAGGAATGTATACAAAAAAAGTTTTTAATTAAAAATAAGGTCATAACTCAGAAAAGAGTCTTCACTTTATGAATCTAAGCTAAAGCTGAAATTTCTCACTCAGTTATGTCACAATATCTTGATATACGCAAACGACAGTTGAGAATGTTACCTTTCTTGAGCTCTTAAAACTTTTCACTTAATATATCCTGTCTTTTGTACGCATTTTCTTTATACTTCCCCAACTAATTTCGATGAACTAAATATAGAAGTTTCTGAGAACAGCCATTTTTGATTATTTTTTCGCTTGAATTTTGTATATTTTTTTACCATATAAATTACTACTTAAAAAGTTTTTTTGATATTGAATGATACCAACTTTTCATCATCGTCAGTACCTTCAACCATGACATTATAACCATGCTTGTCTTTGAAGTACACCTCCACACAAATCAGTCAACAAAACTGAACTTCAACTAAGTTCTCTGTTTAAATTATAATTACATAACAAATTATTTCTCATAAAAAAATGTCTTAGAAGACAATAATAATTATATGAATTACAAACCTTTTATACAAACGAACTCTTTGGTATATATTTGCATATTCTTTGTTGATGAATACACTTAACAAAAGCTTAAAAATACAATTTTCTTTAGATTTGGCAGAAACTTAGGGGAAGTTTATGTAAAATAATAAATAATATTTGATAACTTTGTTATTTCACTTGTTGTGCTATAAAAGACTGTCAAGTTGCTTATATTAGAAATACAGGTATAAACTCTAATGTAGAAAATAAAGAACACGTAAGTTTTCTAAAAAAAGCAATAATTGTTAAGGGTTTGTCAATAATTTGATAAAAAAACTATCACAATTTTTCTTAATATGAAAATGTTGAAATAGTCCGATGAATAAATGATAAAAGATAAATAATGAATAGCTTGGAGTTCTCGAAAATTAATTTTATCATAAATAGAAAGGAAAAATCAGTAAATAATATTTTAAATATGATAGATGGGTAACCATTGTTGAATTGCTTCCATCGAGTATAATCATAATTTGTAAAAATACGTTACTAGAAATACTCCATAGAGTAAATAAAAAAGGTTTAAAAATGAATAGTTACAATTAGAAATAAATACAATTATCAACAATTAAGAAGTATTTTTAAATAATATCCTAAACAGGACAGATTGCTCACCACTGCTAAATTTATTTCCAATTGGTGCAACTCATTAGTTATTAATTTTGTAATGCTAATGTCATTAGTAATATCATTATTGTTGTCTATTTCTTTCCTTCCTTTCTTGCTCCCTATTTTTAAAATAAACCATGTTAAAATATTTCAATCGTTAGTCTAAAGATATCTCTAAAAAGGCGAAACACCTGTACTGTTGTTGGCAAAATATTTGAAATGATCGAAGTTATTTTTAATTTGATATAAAATTTGGTATTTAAATGAACTTCCACAAAGTTACCGCCAAGTCCATCAAAAATATTAAGAAAAACAAAACCGTGGGTGTGAACTGGGATTTTTGTGGAAACTATTGAACGGTACCGTTCGACTACAATATGTATACAGTCTATATTCCTATTGTACAACGCCCCGTGGTACGTGCGTAACTCGTTGCTTCACAGAGACATGAAAATACGTACCATCCGCGAGTTTTTTCATGAAATATCTCAAAAGTTTCACAGCAAACTAGGAAAACATTATAATCCAAAGATCTCTATTCTCCACAACTATGACGAGACAACTATGCCTGAGAATCGTTATAGACCAAGAGCAATTCTGTTAGACGATTCACCATAGAACTTATGGTTCGTCTAGAAATAATAATCTATTTAAAAACGAACTAAGCATCATGAAAATTACTCTCCTTGGTTGACTTATTTGTGTACTGTATGTATGCACATATGTGTTTACATGTACAGATGTAGTATGAGGGGAAGTATATAGAATGTGATTGCAAATTAATGTATATGGAGTCCCCGAGAAATGGTTTCACTTGAGTTTTCTTACTTCTGTAGCGATCAAGCCCTTCCGTCTGCAACGACGGTAAGGGAATACAACTTTTCAAAACATTAGCGATGAAGGAGACTCGCAGAACCTTGACGCTAACGTGTCCAGGTACTTAAAGCTTCATAAATTTGATATCCAAAAAAATGTACAACATAAATATCAGAATAGGGCTGGTTAAAAGTGTATATTTATAACATTATTCCGCAGGGGCGTAGTTACGAAAAATACCAAGCTCGCCGTGTATATTGTCGTCATCCTCCGCTCGCGAAGTACGAGTTAACCGGAACAATAGCAGATAATCGCGTTATGACTGGGCTTGCATCAAAATCCCTGGAAAATGTATTCAGCGAACACGGCGGCCTCCCCTGTGTTGTTGTCGAGTGTTGACTTGTCTGCCTTGCGTCGATATTTATATCTGGTTATTTATAACTAGGTACAACGACTGAGCAATGCCGTCCTGTTAGGTACAGAGATGCTTCAAAATTTGCACAGTTTATTAAATAATAATCTGTATTATTTTTTGTCAGTTTGTTTCGTGGCGCAGTGGTTAACGTCGTTGGCTTTCGTGATGAGTCTCACCGCTTCAACTCCCAGAACTAACAGCATTTTTTCAATAAATTTATCGATTTAAATTTTTCTTACAATTCTTAAATAATGGTGTGTAGTGAGAGTAATTCTTTCCTTTTTAAATCCTTACTCTTGTTTTAAAAGGCGGTATAACACTTTAGTAACAAGCAGTTTTCGTAAAATCTTATTGATTTAATTGGCATTTACTTGGTAGAACTGAATTGTAGAAAGGTAAAAATATTAAACGTATTTAATCCTATTTTTTTTTTTGTAAAATGAGTTTACATCTATTTCGGCGTGCAGCATCATCAGAGCTATGTTTATGCCTGCATATAACCTGCTATATATACTGTAAATCCTTTATATTAAAGTAAATATTAGGATTTTAATGCAGTGCCATAATAAATTATTCCAACAATCATGAAAAAATAGTTGTTCCCACCTATGTATGTTATGAAGTTCCGAATTTCTTTTTAACGATGATCCTAATGATTTCATTCAATTTCAAAGACCCACAGAGAGTCCTGCTTTTTAAAAATTATTAAACTTCATTCGTAAAAAAACATGGAAAGATTAACTAGCTATTTTTTGCAGTGTAAGATTAAGGAACCTTGTTTATTTGAAATATGTTGTCATTTTATTAACGAGTTAACATGTGTATAATCAGAATTTATCCTTCTCAACACATTTTTTTGGTTAATTTAAACGCATGTCTTAAGTAATGATATTTTTAAATACTACTAAGAAAAATGCAGTCAGAAACTTTTGAAAAACTTAATTATTCCTCAGAAAGAATCTTGAGTTTGGCACAATACGGGATAAACAATAATTACTTTCACTCAACACTCAATGCAACGAAAGTTCACATAAGTGCTATGAAAAGTTTTTTTTGTAAAGCTGTTCACACAAAACATAACTTCTGTCAAACGCTAAAAAAATAATTAAGATAAAACCTTCGCTACCTTTTTATTATCGTGAAATAAAAGAATCCGCGTTAAGTTATAGGACTTACCAAAGTTATCACCAGCTCGATAAAGAATAAAAAAATTCGTGATAAAAAAACAATTTGGCGAAAAAATTCAGCGAGTTGCAATCACCATAAAATCTTAAGAAAAAAATAAGCCGTTTATATTTTGACGGGGTCGTAAAAAGCTTCATAAAGATTTTTTGTCTCATTCTTATCGAATTTCTGTCTCATTCAATTTGAAAAGCATACCAATAAAGCTTGACTCCCATAAAGATTGACTTGTGAGCCCAATAAAGTCTTTCTTTTTCTGATATCTAAATGGTCAACCCAAATATCAAACTGCCAAAGTTTTTCTTTATATTTGTCAACTTTCAAAACATCAATTCATTTCTGTGACCATCAGACTATTCCGTTTTCCTTAAACTCTTTTTTTTAAACAAGACGAATAATTAAAAGATTTCATTTCAAATGAACTGTTAGTTGTTAAATGATTCTTCTTTTAATGTGTTTTTGGTATCGTTTTTAGTATCATCCTTTCCAATAATATTCAAATTAATACTTATGATAAGAATCGTATTCAATAATTTAATACGAATATTTTATGATCGTTGTATAATAAAAATAATAAATATTTAAACCACCGCAGATAAAATGTAATTCTTACATTTTTTTACTGGTATTTCAACATATTCTTTTTCACATTCCATTCCTTAATTTTATATGCCAACGGAAATGACGCAAAAAAAACGTCAAATTTTCAGAGCATTGTCCGAAAAGAAAATTAAATTTAGGAAAACTCTTGCTATTAGAAGGTTGAATATAAGACGAGGGCTACCCCTCAACTCCGGAACATCGACAGATCAAATTAAAAATACCACAGTAAAGAATGCTACAATTTCTCTTGCCAAGAACTCACAACCCAGTGCCCACCCCTCGTTTCACTGCATACCAAAAGAAGAACTTTTCAGCACAATCAGAGCGTATAGAAAATTTTTATTTCGGGTTTTTAATGGCTAGATCACGCAACGTTTTTTTAATCTTCAATTTCCGTTAATAATGCAAATAATTAAGACAATAATTTTTAAATTAAGTAAAATCGAATACTATAATTGATAAGGAATTGAATTGACCAGGAAGAATATATAATATCAGTACCAGTATAACAAATTTAGATTGAATAAATTTGAAAATACGGCCAATCGGGATCGTAATACCAGGCGATTAAATTAAAAGTTTTTATTTCGATATTGCATATGAAGTACTGTCATTAAAAATATGTTATAATCTAAAACAGGTAATTTTCATTAATAAGTTACACTTTCTTAAAAAAAGCCATACATCATCGAAACGCTTATCAATTCGGAAATCTGCTAATTTTGATACAAATTGATAAAATAGTTTTAAAAAATTATTGCAAATTTTTTGTAAAAAATATGAATTTTTGCATTTTCAAAACCGGTATTTCTGTATTAAAAAAAAGATGCCGACTCCGGTAAAACCAATATTGTAATCTTTATTTATGTGATAAGCTTGGCGTGTATGTTTGCTTAATTTGTAGCTTTTTTTTATATAGCCAATGTTATGGTATTTATCAACACGTTTAAGAAAAATTCATCTAAGTCAATGTAACAGACACTAATATTCAATTCGTATCTTTTTTTGGCTAAAAAACGATTTTATCGTTACGCATTCAATGCATCTACTCGTCCTTTTCAAAATCAAATAATGGTGCAATTACTAACTAACTACATATCAAATTATAACATTGCATTATTCATACAGCGAGACATACACTAAGTGTTTGCGCCAGTTAAAAAAATATATAAAACTCGAATTATGTGCAAATATTATTATAATATTATGGTTACCCAAAAAAGAGTGTGCTTTTAGTACAGTCTTAAAATATTCAAAAATAGTTTTATAACTTTCTAATGATTTGTCGGTAACATTGTGGAAGTTCGTCTATAATTAAGTCATTAATAGAAACGAATCATTAGTAAATAACATTTTAATTAAGATAAGCCGCTCATAACTGTTGAATTTATTTTCACTGGGCTTTACTGTTCCCAATATTAGTAATTTATTTGTAATTCGTGTCATCAGTTTATTTTTTTTGCCTCAACCCCAGCGTTCGGTAGAAAAAAAAACAACATATTTTGAAATACGGTGCAGCTGAAGTGTTACGCAGCTTATTTAACAGGTGTTGTTGTACAACAACAGCTTGTTATTCAATCTTCTTCCCCTTTTTTGAGATAGTAAAGATAAATGTATTAGACTAGGTTAGGACTGGTAATTAGACAAACGTTGATTGTCATACCCAATTTTAAAAGTTAAATGGTTCGGAATGGATTTATCACAGGCATTCATATCTCAAAAAATCTGTTAATCGATTGAATGATCAATTTCCATAATTTTCAACGACAATTTAAAGGTCTTGAGTGTAGATTTTTGACAAAACAAAAATAATAAACTGTACATAGTATTAATGGTACTACTACCTGTTCCTTTTATTTAGCCAAACATCTACACTAAGAACTTTGTAGTTCTCAGTTTGCAATGTTTCACAATTCGCATGTAGTTAAGTTGTCATCGTGATAAGTTACGGTTTCAGTGCTCACAGTTTTTTTTTTATTTATTATCCTTTTGGTTGCCGTATAAAAAAAGTATGCCTGTACCTAAAACGTCAGCTATAATTTGCAATTATTAATTTACTCGTCTCTGGCGTATTGAGCACGAAAAATTTGAAGATATATCTCGTCTGTGGCAGCCATTCAGTTAATGTCGTCCAAAATCACTCTTGCACTCTTGGTTGTGAAGTTTTTTTTTGTGATGTTATTTGACAGTAAAATTCTCTATGTTATATAACAAGGGCTGAGAAAACAAAATCGGCAGTTTTTATAATTTTTAAATGTTTTTTTTTCTTATATATAAAACATTAAATAATGTTAAATATTCACATGAGTATTATTATGGTATTTAAAAATTAAAAACATTGTTTTTTTAATCCGTTAAATAATTGCCATTTTTGTTATACATACCTAAATATGTATGCTAACTGCCGCTTATGTTACAAACTTGAAACTTCTACGAAATTGTAAATCCCAAACATCTGTTTTTTTTATCAGATCCCTTTTATATACGCATACTTTATTTTGTCGAAACCCTGGTTAAATTTCCGTTTTTCTCTGGGCTCCCCTCTTATATCTGCTTTCATTCAATACACATCAGTCCTTTTAAGGGTTTCTTACCCACAACAATTGTTTTTTTTCAGAATTAAAATTTACATTTTTTTTTACCATGTCCGCTTCCAATGTGGAGCATATGGACTCCTAATGGAGTTTATCTCAACAGATGTGTTTCTACGAGAACTGCTTGTTACTCAGTTGCTCAACCTCTTTTTTTCTAAAGAGAGTAGGAATAGAATGATAGGGCTAGGACAGGACTAGTGATTAGCTAATCGCTCTCGATACACACCGTTCATAGAATATGATGGGTGGGAGTTTTTATAAATAGATTGAAAAATCAATTTATAAAAACTGTTCGTACCAGGATTCGAACCCGGGACCTCCGTAACCGACGCCAATGACGTTGACCACAACCACACAGGTGGCATTCGTTATTAGCACATTATAAATCACAGTCACAATTCCAGGGACATTTCCTAAAAAAGTCGCGGGACTCAAGACAGTAAAAAACCCGACAAGTCTCGGAACTTTTGTCCCGGGACGTCTCGACACAAAATCCCTACTAACTACTATATGGGAAATTGCCAGCTCTACACGTTAACATACTAAAAACATTTCTAAAAAAACTGCCTTCATTGTTTCTAGGCCTCAATTGAAGTATCCATAATATTCAATATCAATTGTGTCATAGAAAAGCCACATAAAATCAAGTACATCTTACATAGTACGAAAATTCATATTATACAATTATCTAGCTTTCGTCTCTCATAAAATATTTATTATATCTTTACAACCCTCTGGGGCGAAAAAACCATCGAATCTTTGCTCAACCCAAGTTTAACGAAGGCCTTGAAATAATTATTATTACCCGACCTCTTTCTACTGTCGCGTAAAAACGGAAGCAAAAGAAATAATAATTGAATGTAAAAAAAAAATGGGGAAAAACTTATTTCATGGAAGTCTGGCAATTTTCTTTTAACTACAGTAAGGAAGTCGGAGGATAATGACCGCTTTTGCTGTTTTACTTTCCACAATAAGTTATGTTGCCAGGAAGGTATAGGAATAATTGTTCATTAATTGGGATTTTTTTTACAAAGGTTTCTAACAAGATTTAATTTTTTTTTGTTAAGATACCCCATTATTACTTCAATTATTTTTTTAAATTAACCTTTGTTATTGAACGTTTTTCACTTTTGTAAATAAAAAGGATTTAGTTGTAATATTGTAAATTCCAACTAATTTATTCCTAAAAAAAGATTTTTTATATGAATTCATTATTGAGCAGTAGTTATGAGTTGTAATTCCCAGGCCCAGTGGCTAACGTCTTTAGCTTCAGTTGTGATTTTCTCGGGTTCGATGTACACATTCATTTGTCAATATATACATTACTTAGCAGTTTCAATTACTTGACTACTCAATTACCAAATTTTTCAGAAAGTGTATAAACTCACTGACGAGCGCTAGCCAATTAGAAATGACATGACGACTTAGGTTATTTAAATATACTGACAAACGCTAGTCAAGATAGAAACGAAATTTTCATTTGGGTAAGATTAGTGTGTTGAATATAAAAATGACTATAATAAAATAACACATTTACATTTTTGAGGTTATGCAAAATGTCAGATGATAGTCAAACAAAATGCTCGCAGTGGTAGGGAGTGGTTGGCAACAATACGAATGCATGCGTGATTATTTTTCGGCTTGTGAAAGTATAAACTACGTATGTGTAGTTTACGTTAAGTACAAATGATTTTAATTTTACTATTCTTATATATTATAAAAATAAAAATAAAGTAACAACGGGAAGTAAGGTTGGGACGATAAAAAAACAAACAAACAATAATGGTAAAACCAATGAAATTTACGCTTAGAAATGATTAACTAATGAGTTGCATCAATTAGGAAGGGTCAATCCGTTGGCAAATAAATTTTGCAGTAGCGAACAACTAGCGGTCTGATTGTCTGAGGATGTCTGAAAGAGGCGAAACACGTGTCACAGTTTGTAGTAGAATACGTGGAGTAATCTAAGTTATTTCATATTATATATTATAACATGATTATTTATTTACGCGCCGTGAACGGTTTATTTTTACCTGGAAAATGTTACCAAATACTCCCTCAAATAGTTGGTAAACTAAATATATTTAAATAACTATCAAAAATAAAATGTTAAAAACAAATGAATTGAGTACACATAATTGTGTTCTATTTGATCTGGGAATCAGACAGCTAGTATACAAATTATTTTATTTTCAGAAAATTTTATTCTAAATTTAAAATCTGATAAAATCATTCAGCCGTTATTTCTTTTCCTTAGCCAGAGTTTTAAACTTTTCAATAATATTTCCCCAATAATTCGCTACATTAAGTCTTCAATATAAATTTCCACTTTTGACATTAACATTCATGTTCAAATGGCTGTGAAATATTAAGGCAGATATAAAATATACAGAAGGCACGTCATAAGATAAAGCCGAATGACAAACAGAATTTCTTCGTCAAATTTTATTTCAATACCTAGTACAATGATATCTTTTTTTATTGTACGTATAAAGATAATTTTAAGTCAGCAGTATTATTATTATTTTAATATAAGTGGGTGATAGTTAAAGCAACAAAAGTCAAATACAGTAGAACCTCTCATAATGAGCACCTCTTATAACGAGTAATTCGCATAACGGGGAAACAAAATTGTGAAAAAACTACTCCCTTAACGAGCGACATTTCGTATAATGAGTGACCCAGAGTTTTCGAAAGATCACTTTCACATCGTTGCTTGCCTCAAAATGATTGACAAGGCGTGGGAAGGGGTTACCAAAAAAAGCCTCACTTCAGCTTGGAAGAAGCCTTGCCAAGGAGCGTTGTCTAATGTGATTTTGAGGGGTTTGAAACAGTACCTGTAAAGTCTACGGTCAATGAGATTGTATTTTTGGCCAATACCATGGGGCTGGAGGTGGATAACAACGATTTTGATGAGCTTGTGAAAGAGTACAGTCAAGAGCTGACCACCGAAAAGCTTATGGAGTTGCATTATTTTTCATAGCAAGAAGTTATGGAGGATAGTTTGTTGGTGGAGGAGGAGGAAGTAGCTGAGCAACAATCTCCTGGCGCAATAATAAAAAATCTGAAAGCATGTGAAACTGTTGCATCGTATATTGAGAAGCATCACCCTAATAAGGAGGTGGCTATGCGTTTTACAAATTTATTCAATGAAAATGCTTTCACATTTTTACCAAATTTTGAATCGTCGGCAAAAAGAAATGTCTGCTAGTAAAAAAGAATTAATTATTTGTCATAAATAGTAAACTAGTAGATTTTTTATCGTTTTTTTCAAATTGAAGTCGTATTCCAGGTTGTTACGCTCTTTAACAATGTATAAGTATGTAATTTTACTTAAATATACGTTAAAAATATTTTTTAAAAATCCGGCATGAAACGCATTATTGTATTTTACATTGTTTTATATGGGAAAAATTGTTTCGCTTAACGAGTGTTTCACATAACAAGTAAGATTCTGAAACGAATTAAACACGTTATGAGAGGTTCCACTGTAATTTGCATTAAATATAACTAATTACCAAGACGCTAGATCACGGGTTCCCAACCTGGGGGTCGCGAAGGATTTTCAGGGGGGTCGCCAACTTTTTTCGATTTTGGATTTGAACAACAAAATAACGATAAGTATAGCAAATTGAGGATTTCAAATTCCTCGGGGGGTCGCCTAGTCACATGGCTTTATAAAAAGGGGTCGCCACCCGAAAATGTTGGGAACCTATGCGCTAGATCATTTTAAGCCTCTCAAGATCGACCACGAAAAAAGACGGACACACACTCTTGTCCGTGACCTAAAACGCTTTACTTTAATCTCAAAATATGACTTTGAAATTGCCATTATTTTAATTCAAAACCAACTGATTTCTTAGTTAGAGCTCATACCAATATGCTGCACGTAGATTCTTCACGAAAACTTTCATTTCAACAAAAACATTCGTTGATTGATTGAATTAGCATTTACTCGCTAGAACTCCATTGTAATACGGTAAAAAATATCAAGTATTTAGTTATACAATTTTTTTTATAAGATGAGTTTATAGCTATTTTTGCGTGCGCTATCGTCAGAACTATGTTTCGAGCAATTAGAAATTAATAAGCATAATCAAGCTAACGACATCTTAAATGAACAAAAAATCATCATTCCATCAACGTTACTAAAACCCCTAATGAAAAAAAAAACCCGTTTAATTTAATCTAATTTACTTTGAATAACCATATACTTGTTATCGTTCTCAGAAAAACATAAGTCAAGTTTAGTAAATGTAAAATTGTAATATAAATTTGGAAGTTAGAGTAAATAATATAATTAATTGTGTATCTCTTTTAAATCAGTATATATAGCTGAGTATGTGCAAGTTTAAGCAAAGTCCCTACGATGGCGCACGCCGAAATAGCTATAAAATAATCTTATAAAAAACATTCAAAACATTTCATTGACGAAACAATGTGCGTCCAATCTCGAGCAAAAAACAACAACCTGTCTACTGTGTTGAATGACGCATTGAAATTTCACAAAACATTATGTAGCATATCCGATTTAATTGGAAAGCTCCGTTAATATGTTTTTCTGCTTTGTGTATTTTAGAAAACCAATTTGTTTTTTTTTAAATGAGTCGTTTTCCAATTTTAAAATCAGTTAACACAACTCCCAATCCGAAAACCCGCTGTAAATTGCTCAAATTAACTGAAAAAACACCTTATCCATCAACCCGAATCAAAAAATCAAACACGACTTTGAAAAAAGACAAAAATAAAAACTAAATCGTTTCCGCAAACAATAAAAAATCTGCACGAGCGCGCGGGAGTGAAATTAGGAGCGTTGGAAATTGCCGATGAAAAAAATATATACGGCGAGCGATATTTCATATCTTGACATGTGGCAACAGATTTGTTTGTCCAATGCTCGCGGCACAAACGCGCTCTGGTGTCAGCTGGGAGATTGATTGCTCCGGTCGGTAATTAATAAAAAAATGGCTGCCTTTTTTACCGACTTTTCCCGCCGACGTATGACGTTTCTCATATAGCCGACTACGATTAAGATTGTAATCTTGTGTTTGCTAGCTACTCACAGCACAACGGCCGATGTTTCTGTAAATGAGTTCGAATATATGTTTTATCATGCGAAGATAATTCTATCACACAAAAAAAAAATATTCAAAGTCAAAATGTTATGCTTCACTTTTTTAACACTATTTAGAAAAGGATTTGATTCCTAGTATCAAAAAGATGTATGTTTTTAAAATATAAACTTTCATTTTTTCACATATTTTTTTAATTATTTTTACATAGTTTTATAATTGTTTTTCGTAAAACGTGAATAAAAGTGTGAGTAAAAAGTTTAAAATCTCAATACAGTGAAATCTATTATACTGACGTACTTACAAGCATTTGTTTAATATTGATATAATCTAGCAAAATGAGTTTTAAAAAAATCGTTGTTGAAGCATACTATTTCACTTAAAATCTTAATAAAATGATGAAGCAGCCAGTAGAGTTTTAAAGCAGTGATTTTTAAATACATTAACTTTCAACCAAAATACTTTATTATTTTTTTAAAAATATGTAGTTTCTAAGTATTTTTGGTATTTGAAAATTTTCCACGAAATAGTTTTCTAGCTATGGATATCGAATGAAAACTGAAATGATATTTATATTTCTTTTTATTGATTTTAAATATAATAATTATCAACAAAAGTTAAAGTGAATTCAATGAAGATGTCGCTGTTTAAGCATGCGACTGACTTCTTGTTCATTATCTGTACAGTAAATTGTAAGTAGAATAGTATGATTAGTTAAGAATGCTTTCAACAACTGGGATGTTTTTAAAATTATATTCAAATTTATTTTATTAATTAAGTAAATATGTATTATAAAAACACGATAAACATCGTTTCTAATAGAAAGATGTTGCTCGACATAAATTGAAACCTTTCTCTCATCGTTAATACTGCCGTCATATTGTTGCAGGTTTTCAACACAATTAACATTTTAAAAATCCAATAAAAAAACTAATAACGCTCAAAATAGACTTTTAAATAATTAAAAGAATGAAATTTTAATTATTTTCATTAATTTTGTATTATGTTTCAAAGCTTTTTGTCTATAAAATTGAAGGAGTACCTCATATTTTACAGTAATTTAACGATACTCATAAACAAGTTAACTGCTATGAAATTTGTTGTTAGCTTTTAACGATTATTAAGAGTTAATTGCTTATTATTTATTTATTACTCGCTGTTTTATAAGTCAGTTTATAATGGTCCTTGCAAAGCTTTCTCAATTTACTCTCAGTATACTTTATTAGTTTCATCAAGCGATGTTAGATATTCATCGTTGACAAGACGTTTATAATATCAAAATAATATAGGTTTTAGTTAAAAAAAAAAATGTTTCATTTTAATTGTTAACAGAAATTCATCATCATTTATATAACGGCATTTGAGAACATTCGCGAATTTTTTAGAAACATAATTTTACTGTCACAAAATACAAGCCTATAACAATAACCGGAATGATGTTCAACTCTTTCTACAAAACAATTCTTAATAAAGTATAAAAAATGGAGTGCATTCATATTGGAACTCTACAGTTCTTGTACAATTGTTTTTTTTTATTATTTTAAGGGCGTGTGTGCTGGTGATTTGTAGATCTCAACGACTTATTCAATCTTTAAAATGTAACTATGCAATAAGAATCAAATAGTTATGTCTAAACTAAGGCATTTAATCCCAGATCCTTTTTGTGATCCCGAGATTTCGGGATTCACAATTTTTCAGATCCCAAAATGCTGGGGTGGATCATTCACCATAAATTCAAGATGTGGATTTTTAGGATCTCGGGACTTATCACTCGGAAAAAATAATGTGCTAAAGAAGGTGAAACATCTTTATTTATTTTTTTACAAAATTTACGAAATTCCCAAGATGTAAAAATGTTTTTTTAAGCTCTCTCAGTTGTTTCCAAAAAAATAGTCGCTGACCAATTTTAAAATGCTAAGAATTTGTGAAATTGTCGGATTTCACATATTTCGGCTGGTTGGCTGGTTTTAATTTTTTTTCGAGAATTTTCTACTTTTTATGCTCAATCCTGGGGTTAGTACTATCTCAATCCCCAGATTTCAGGATAACAAAATTGGATAGGATCCCGGGATCGGAGACCTTATGCTTTACCTCATAATTTTACACTTTCCCTCTTCGGTAAAATAGACGTTGACCGAATGAACAACAAGCAATTCTCCTAACTTCTCTTGAGATGCTTCGTTATGAGTATTTCGATTTAAGTGTGCTTTATAGCTTAATTCCCAAGCTTGAATGTTTAACTTCCGCCATTAGCGCCCAAAAATGTAAGCGTAATACTATATCGTACACGAATATCATTACAAAAGCTTTCATTCAGCAATTTAATATGCCGTGTATGTTATATGTACCGTATACGTAATATTACGCAACTTATGGCAACTCCTCTTTATAATCAATACTAATATTGGTATAGGTTATATTGTTATACGCGAACTGCGTAATGCGCGGGTGCTAGGAAACCCTACATCACGATAAAATGTCCACCCCAATATGTCGTTTACTATTCTAAGTTTGACAACATGTGCTCGCAAACTTTGACAGTTTTGTATTGTCATTTACATAAAATCATCACACACAAACTTTGCGTATTTGTGTTTTTGTTAGGTAACAAAGTTCTGTCAAACCTTTTCAAAAACATAACAATACTTCATTGTAGCATAGCAAATATACAGCCGCCTGTGTGGTTGAGTGGTTAACGTCATTGGCTTCGGTTACGGAGGTCCCGGATTCGAATCCCGGTACGAACAGTTTTTATAAATTGATTTTTCAATCGATTTATGAATTTCTGTTCGAAGGTATGGATGTATGTGATGTGAAGAATTCCCCCTTCCCATCCATCCTATCCTAGCGATTAGCTAATCACTAGTCATGTCCTAGCTCTATCATTCTATTCCTACTCTCTTTGGAAAAAGAGAGGTTGAGCAACTGAGTAACAAGGAGTTCTCGTAGAAACATTGCTGTTGAGATAAACTCCATTAGGAGTACATATGCTCCATATTGGGAGCGGACATGGTAAAAAAAAAATACTTCACTTGAGGTATGTATTTTCTTCATCGTCTCTTTTAGTTTTATTTTTTTATCTTATCGACAAATTTAATATTTCTCTTCCAGGCATCCATAAAGTTATAAAATATCCAAAGTGTAAGATTGCATAAAATAGTTTATGTTTGAATTATTGGATAACATACAGTTTTACACTCCAAATTGGACATTTTACAAAAAAAAATGGAACAATTTTTAAGCAATTGGATAATTTATTAATTATGTATATTTACGCACATTTTTATGAAATGCGGATATAAATCAGTAAATTTAATTTAAAAATGTTTCTTGCACGGCAGTTGCAGGTAGTTTCATATAGGAACATATTCATATAATAATTATAGCAATTTGCAGAAGTGACGGTTGCAGTGCGAGACTATAATGAAGAACTTCAAAGAATTATAAATATAATTACAAAATTCACCTAAATTTTTATTAATTCCAGCTGTTTATATATATGTCAAATTTGGTTTGTAAAATGTCCAATTTGGAGTGTAAAAACTGTATAATTTTCTATACATATTTTGAAATAGTGCCTTGTGATTGACAAATGAGTGCTTTTTTTTGGAAGTGCGTGTTTTTTAAAATACGTTTAAGTTTACAATAAGGAATGATTTCATTTAAAATAATAATAAAATCTAATAATAAAAACTTTGCATAATTTATTATTTATCTACGACAACATCTGCAAAATTATTTGGAAAACAATACCCTTTGTAACGTTTTCAATTATCGCGGTTTTTTATCACTGACTCAAAGGGGTAAGGATAACAATTTTCATATGATGAAAACGTGTTTTAAAACAAAGCATAATAATGTGTGAAACGTTAGACCCTAGAGGGAATAAAAAACAACCCTTTGCTTCACATGATTCTTATCTTAATTAAATGAAAACCATATTTTATAAAATACACAGCCATGTTTATAATTTGGCCGTAGAAAGGCAAAAAAATACCCTTAGTTTTTTTCGATAATCACAATATTAACAACAAAATATACGTTGTATTAAAGGGATTTAATCTCCACATACCGTATGCCTAAATTCAGCGTTTAAGCTTCAAAAAAGAAAGGCTTGTGAAATTTTCAACCAGGAAAAAGGACTTACACTGAGATATAAATTTATTAAGATGATTTTGTCACTCCATTTGTTGTGTTACAAATTTTGATATGTGTTTCGCGTAAAAAGGCGTAACCAGATAGAGCATGTTACAGAATTACTATATTTAAAAATGATTCACTTTACCAGACGATTAAGTATTCCATAGAGTCTATATTTTGAAAATCCCAAAAATTGTACTAATTATATATTATTAATTAAAGATCAGAACTGATTTCAATCATTACAAGCATATCAAGGGGTCAGGATCACAAAGGCAAAACTACAAAAAAATATTTGGTATTATTTGAAGGTACCATATTTTTTTCAAAAAAACATTATAAAGGTAAATCTTTGATATCCCCATTTTTTCCGTAAGCAATAATGTGTATTAAATACAAAATTACTTTTTACTTGCTCACACTTTTTAACCCCTCCCCCCAAATTAGTCAACTGATTCAAAAATTAACAAAATCGATACAGGGTTACTCAAGAGAAAAAAAATATGAAGCTGTGACTATCATTGGTATAAGTTATTTAAAAATAATGACACAATTAAAAATGAGATACACAATATTATGTAGGATTATTTTTTTAGGACCATTCACAAATAACTCTCGCGGCTCGGAGACTAGAAAAATACTTCTCGGCCGATGGGGGTCTTTTAGGGGCCCCAGTGGTTTCCTCATTATTGGCCTTATTCTTATGAATTTAAAAAAAAAAATAGTCTAAGGGCTTTAAAATATCTCTCTGCATCATTCCTCATACATTTTTTTTATAAAAATCCGTGGTTTTTTAATAAATAATCATATTTTAAGTTGCGCGTAAAATATACGCTTTTCAGTGCAAATGTCAATGTGGTACTGGCGCGCTTTGCTTAGCGGCGTTCAGCTTATTATCTTACGAACGATCGCTGATAAGCGGGCGCTTATCTCTTATCTTATCGTATTTATATAAACTACAAAAGGTCCAAAAAACTATGATATAAGAATACCTTATTTATAAACATTGTATCACCCATATTAAAATAGATATTTAAGAAAATGTGGGTATTGGGGTCGCATTTCTTGAGCTTAGAACCGGAAAAGATAAACAAGTTTGAACATATTCGATGGTTATTCCAATTGTTTTCTGAATTTATTTATATTGGAATTAACCAAATCTTATGTAAGTAATTAGTTTATTAATTATTATTATCGAAGTTTGTGTTTTACTCCTTCATCGCGTCAAATAGAAAAGGACAAACCCAGAGATTTATTTTGTAATTCATAACATAAAAAAAAAACAATTTTTAGTTTATTTGTAATTCTTGCAATCTTACGTCTGATGATGTTTCTTAAAGACGCAAAAACATGATACATTTTGTAATGCAAATTTGAATTTTTATTACGTTTCAAATCAATAAAAAAAATAGTGAAATTAATACAAAAAAAATATTTATTTATTAAATCCATATTATAATGTCTGTCGACCAAAAATCATCTACGAAAACTTAAAAAATGGTCAAAATAATCTTTCTGTAAGCACTTGTATATTTTATCAAATTGTCTTTTTTGTGAGCTCAAAAAATTATGACGAATATTCGAATAAGAATAATCTGCAACCCCATTCATTTTGAAGCCCCTAAAAAGAACTGCCATAAATGAGTACCCATTCAAAAAAATAAACACAATCAATTACGCCTTAGTGGTACTTGTCGCTGTATTGTTTGAATAAATGCTATTAATTTATGAATATCGTAAAAGACGAAATGAAATAGCGCTGGCTTTATATCCCGAGAGTCGATAAAACCCTGCGCCCTGCATTATTATTTCTTCTTACTCTCGTTCCCGCTGGATCATAATATATTTTTCATTAGGTCTTCATAAAAAGTGTTTTGATACCTACTCAAAAGAACGGTCGTATATTAAATGAGGTAGCCTTTTATTTCTAGGTATCTTTACATACAAATTACTATTAAATACCATCGGTATACTGCCAGAAAACGTTAATTCAAAAAACCTGGTTTTAGATGTTTGACTTTTTAGAATACAATGAAGCGAACTGTTAAATACAGCGTGGTCATAGTCAATAAGACAAATGTATAAACAACAATTAGCCAAAATGTTAATCGTCTTTGGGTAGCTGTAAGAAGGATCGTATTTTGAAGTCAGAATTTTTATTAAATGGTCATAATATATCGACCAGTGTAGTCATAATTTAAATGAAAAAACTAACCAAAATGGTTATAAAATATTCTGATTGTATAATATTTTTATTTTGACCAAAAATTGATTTAAGTTCTGACCATTTTATCTGTTCTCCTGTAGAAATAAAAAAATCTATACAGCTAATAAACGCTATGTTATCTAGTTAAGTTACTGTCAGTAATTATAGTTACTGACAACCAAAATTAACTAAGTTTGTATTACTTCTTGAAATATCGAAATAAATAAGTAAGTTTTTCAGACGAAAGTAATTGTTTAAATCTATCGATCTGCATTCATAACTCAAAACACAATATTTTCGACTTTAACGTTTTCTGGCAGTGTACCGACGATTTATACGTCATTTGAAATGTGTTCACTGTCAAAACTTAACTTGGTGGAGAGACATTATATTAAAAAAATACAACACTCTTTTGTAATAATTCAAAGTTTATTCAAAAAGATCAAGACTAGCTTAGCTCATCATGAGAATTTTCAACGGGTACAAATATACATTAATACAGTGCTGTTTATAATGATTCATTTTTTTGTAAAATACTTTATTTACTTGCCTGAGAATAAATGGTCCTATATCAATGTGCATTTTTTTTAAATCCATGTCCGCTCCTAATGTGGAGCATATGGCCTTCTAATAAAAGTATATCAACATAAGTTTTTTTCTACGAGAACTGCTGGTTACCCAGTTGCTCAACATCTCTTTTTTCGAAGAGAGTAGGAATAGAAAGATTTGAAATATGACAGAACAAGTGGTTGGCTAATCACTCTCGCTACACTACGTTATTTAAGGATTAGAATAATGGGAGGGGGGTTTTTTTCTTAGACATCACAAACATTCTTGCCTTTGAACGGCAATCAATAAATCGATTGAAAAAAATGCTGTTCGTACTAGGATTTGAACTCCCGAGGTCCAGTATCGAAGCCAGTGACGTTGGCTATTGTACTATGGACCCGACTGCTATTTTTTATCATTTGAAAACACTTGTGGAGAGCGAAACCGGTCATGTTTAAAATACAATACTAGTACAGTTTTTAGGCAGTCAATTGAAAATTGTTCCAAACTTGAATCGCTTAAGCACTGAACGTGTACATGTTAGTTTTCATTTATATTAGATGAAATCCTCCACTTACTTAAAATAAGTACGCAATGTTATGCACCTTTTAAATTGCTTTTTAATAATCAATTGAATCTAACGATCGCAAGTCTACTATATGAATACTTTCGCAATTATGATCGAACATCATTACAATCAACTCAAAAGTAAAACTAATCCAGATCGACCTTTTAAGCTTATTGATATGGAAAAACTCGTCTCTTGAGAGAAAAAAATGTACAAAATTTGTACGATTTAAATTTCATCTTGAAGCTGCATCGAAATACAAAAGAGAATTTTACAGTCAGTCGGGGTATGACAAATTAGTATTGGTTGCTTCCAACAAATTTTTAGACCTGTCTCGATTCAAAATAGTATACATAAAATCGTTTTTAATAGTAATCAGTCGGGGTATGACAAATTAGTCTTGGTTGCTTCCAACAACTTTTTAAACCTGTCTCGATTCAAAATGGTATACATAAAATCGTTTTTAATAAATAAAAAATAATCCTAAAACGCGTTGTTTTTTCAGGATTAAGCACGTTGAAATTAGCGGCAGCAAAAAAAAAATCGTTTGAATACGTCATGAGAAGGTTCAAGATTAGAATCACCATCGTGAAGAGGGCGCAAATACTGAAGATGAGCAGGTCACGTCGTATGATTTAAGACCTCTCAAACCTCTCCAGACGGCCTACAAAGTGAATACGACAAGCACCCGACACTTGGGGCACCCACGCAAGGGTTGGATAGACAAGTTGTGAAGAAAATGGTTAATTTTATACGAATGAAGAGAGAGCTTGAGATCAAGATGGCTCGAGAGCGGTTATTTAGTTACAAACTATTGACTTAAATAGTATATTTTTTTCAAAAATATTCACATCCAATGTTGAGTGTCTACTAGAGATTCTTAAGTCTCGGATTTTTTTATTTCGCGAGATACGAGACATAAATTTGTCGTGTCATGGAAAATTCTCGCGTTTCGAGACTGTAATACTGTAGTAGTTATATTCATAAAGGAACATTTCTATACATTAAAAATCTCCGTAACTCAGAACTCATTTTTTTTTAAATATTAAAAAATACAATATTATTTAGTTAATATTTACATTGCTTTTTATTCGAGGGTTCGTTTGATTTTTACGATAAAACTATTTCATGTAAAAACCAACTTCCTTCTTTCAAACCTTCTGAATTGAAGAAAGGCTATCAAGTTATATTTTTATTGAATGAAGAAAGTTTACTACATACATATCAACTGTGGAAAGAAAGAAGGACGTAACCCTTAATTTTCCAAAAGAGCTTTTTTTCGATAATCGCATTGTATACAACTTGACACACATTCTTTCAAAAGGATGGAAGCTGAAAATGCCGAATAAGTATCTAAATTTAGCTTTTAAGTTTGAAAAAGATGACCTTGTAAAAAATTAAAACCAAAAAAAAACACTGAAATAAAGGTTTTTCCGAGACAATTTCTTTAATTAAGATTAGGTTATGTCAATTCAACACCAGTTTAGAAGTATCCGTGCACTTCAAGGTTGTGTATAATTCTTAATTTGCATTTGTTACAAAATCATCAAAACACGTTTTAAGCGCCTCCTGTAAAATTTGATATGTAGGGTCACGTCCTTTTTCCTTTGCACAGTCGGTATGTACAAAATTATTGAAAATTTAGCAAGTCTCAAGGTTGTTTTATTCAAATGTCCCGGGAACCGAGACAGGAAAATGTCATCGATTTCCCGATAATTTATTCTTGTGTTGTATCAACACAAAATCCCTTGTCCTTGAAATCCCTGAAAACGGATTATACGAAAAAAAAATACGAGAACCAGTTGTTATCAAGTAAGTTAATTTTTATTTTTTGAAGAAGGGCAGACCTAGAAAGATCTATGTATATAGATTTTTGTTATAGTTGAATGCTACATCGGTTTTTATGTGTCAAATGAATAGAAAACAATGTAACCATAATAGACATCCGTATTCGTGAACAAAATGCTTAAAATCGAATGAAAACATTCAAGTCCGCGGAAAAATCATCTGGATAAAACGGACGCCCAAGAGCGTTAACCCCTCGACTACAAAACCAGCAAAGAATTTCATTTTCATTTTTCGAATAGTTTATGGATAATTTAATTACCATTTAACCTTTTAACTGCCATAGACGTCTTAAGACGCACAGGCACAATTGACCGTAGACGGGACGCCGGTCATACAAATAATGCGTCATTAGACGCTCCGCTTTAAAAAGGATTTTACTAACACAAATCAATTACTTTAAACATACACATATGTTAAACACACGACAACATTGGCGGACTCTTCATTTATTTGGTATTTTTTTTATAAATAAACTTTAATACATTTTCAATAAAGATTTATTTAGCAGGTTGCAATAAAATTCGTGGCGTGCTAGATACCGCCATACGTCCACCTAGCGGCAGTTAAAAGTTAAGTGTGTAATTGTCAATTATTATTTTATAATAATTATGGAAAATAAATGTATTAATACTATTGTAACCGCATTCATATACAACATCGGGTGGTGATCAAATAACCAACAACTAGTGTCATTAATTTAACATTCTTGCAAGAGAGCCGTAACGTCATCTCTCTCTGTTTTCTGCAAGTTTTTTTGCTAAGTATATCAAGTTTAACTGCCTTGGGTAATTGAACAGATATAACGATATATCTTTTTAAAAAATCATAACGCGTAGTTGGTTGGACTATCTTTATGGAAGAAATTAAAAAATAATCTTTTATCAATTAAGGTTTTGTTTTCCGTATTGTTCCACTGACCCATAGCTCCGGGGTGTGTCTCACCCTACACCCTCGTGTCGCTTGTCCGTTATCATAATGCCTTATTTCCATCGTAAGCTATGGTAAAATTCAACCAGTGCACCTTGCAAGGTTTGAAAAAATCACGAATTTTTTTTTTTTGTTTACCTTTAATCGTTAAACAATAGAGTTGAGATAGATCAAAATATTTTTTGAAAAATTGCACTCATTTGTTTATCTATTCGCAATTACACTAATTTACAAGTATTTTTTTTTTTTTTTTTAATTTTCGTCAAATGAATACCGGGTCATATGGAGCAAAGGTAAACGTTGTTAGCTTCCGTGCCGGATCTCACAGGTTTGAGCCCTAGTACAAACTGCATTTTTTCGATCGATTTCTATTGAAAAGCATGAGTACTTTCAGTCTACCAATTCTTTGATAACTGAACGTAGAAAGAGCGATTAGTTAACCACAAGTTTGGTGCTAGCTTTATGAGAAAGAGAGTAGGAAGGATTGAGTAAAAAACAATTCTCGCAGAAAAACTTCTGTTGAGATACTTCCATTAGGAGGCCGTATGATTCACATTAGAAACGGATATGGATAAAAAAAAAAAAACATGCATTATATCTTGTGTAGTGTTATAGCTCAGATTAGAAATAACAGAGATTCTTTAAATAGACTTTTAACCCTTTCCTTACTATGCAAAAAAAAGCACGCGCTCCTGAGCTGACGGATACACCGTTACACATCAGACAAATGGGAGTGAATCGTGACAATTATATGACACTACTACAATATTTCTCAATTACTCAATGCGTGAATGTATAAGGGAGGAATACCTGAATTTTAAGCCGAGTATTTATTATATATGTATACAGAGAAATGTAAATGATTTTGAGGTATGTGTACTATTAACACATCTTTTTTAGGAAAGGGTTAATTGTGTACATTGAAATGTAAAGAATTTTAATAGAGATTACTAAGACAATAAATATTTAGAAAACTAAGCCAAACACAAGTAATTTTATTACAAAGTATTTTAAATGGATACACTATAAATATACAAAAATAATCTACCTCTGGTAATGAAGTAAAAGTTTTCTTTTTTGTTATAAAGGAAAGCAGTTTTGGCTTTCCAAATAATTTTGGTTCCTTTTTACTAATTGCCAAGAAACCCTCGAAAGATTCGAATAATAGTTTCAAACAAAACAAAAGGTATTTTATTACATCGAAGAAAAAATATATAATATAATTATTAACAAAGTTTCAAAAGCTTTGGTACGAAGCCATTAAGGTTAAGCATTTCCTCTTTCGCTAACTCTTTCTCTTTCTATCACTTTTTTATTTTCTTTTTTTTTTCTTTCTGGCCTCAGGTATAATTGCAACACCACGCTTATGCCAAGCGATCATAATGTATTTTTTAATATCATTTCCTTACAATGCCCACTCAAAATGGTCATAAAATGGCACAATAAAATGATGATAAAGCCATAACATGCAAAATAACATTACGATTTCTTCCAATCGAAATAATATATAGTTTATCTTCATTTTTATTCTCAAGTCGTTAAAATGTTTTATTATTTAGCAATGAAGGTAAAATGGTTGTATCATTTTTACGAGTGTGCCAAATACAAAAGAAAGTATAACACATGTATATAAACAAAGATTTTATGAACACAAGTTTAAATAAGAATTTTGTTACAGTTGTATAATATGCATAACTGCAAATGATATGCTAAGCAAAACACAAAAAAAAACGTTGATAAAGCCACAAATTAATATGTTACATATATTACGAACAACGATTTAAACGAAAATCATATTACACAATTTTAACATAATCAATACACCAAAACCGTAAAAAAAATATTCCTACTAGCTTCAATGACTTAGGAAATGGTTTTGTCTGACTACTGAGTCTTTTTTATACATATTGTGTTTTGACTACATTTTTTTTGACCATCCATACCGATTTTGTTAAGCAAGCAAGCAGTTACAACTTTTGTAGGAATTTTCTAACTTTCAAATATAATTTAAAAAAGCAATGCAAAACCGCCACTGATATAGAATAGTGAAATAAATGTAGCTTAGAAAATATATGCCCATAAGATAAATAAGTGTGATTAGGATATATCGATCTGAGGCTATGTGACTTCGAGTATGTCGACAATGCTGTCATATTTGACAAATCTATTGAAGGTATACAGGCGACAATGGACAGGTGTCGCATTGGTCGTGATGTTCTCGGTGACAGTACATGTTCGGACTCAGAATAACCACTGGCGAGTGCAAGGCAAAACATTGAAAGAATCGGAGGCTTCAGGTACTTTGGAGTACACGTCACCGATTTGTATACACACTGTTAAAGGATAAGAAGTTATTAGTTTTTACTGAGTCCGAATCCAGTTAAAACAGCCAAAATTTACAACCTTGGTAAAAAGTTCGCGATTCGTTTTGGGATAGCTGGAGCAACATTTAACTTACTGTGGAATGCCTGGGACTCATAAATGTATTCGGTTAGAACTAAATGTCTCATGTTCAACACATCTATTTTAACATTGCTACTTTACTGAAAGCAAGCAACTTGCGGTAAATAGTGGCGAACGGTGGTTTGACTTTTTCATGAACATGGAGATAAAAGAGATTAACTAACCAGTCCTTTATCACGACCAAAATAAAAAAGTGACGATGATCCTGGCTTGTAAATTAACCGCAGATATCCAAGATAACCTGAGTCCTGTCTTTCTCTTTTACCAACTGGATAGATCCCGCTATCGTGAAAGGCTACTGGTGACCTTCCATAGGAGGCACATGGTGGAGCTACAGGACATTGTGATGGCCCGGGAAGAAGCAGAGACTGGAGGGGACAGAAAACCTTGACATATAAAAAAGTCAACAATTAAATATTTTTGGCGAGAGTTATGTTATTTGAAAAAGAAAAAAAAATATGCATACACACTAAAATTTAACATTTATTTTTTTCAGTAAAAAATCATCTTGTTGTCATCTTTAATGGCAATAGTGAACAGTAGTGATTTATGAAGTTTTTGTTTGAACAGACAGATTTTTTCCTAAAATGAGAAAAACGACTCCACGTGATGAATGGAATTTGAAAATAAGTTTCAGCGAAATGAATATAGGCTTGATATGACAGTATAATGGAACTTATGTTGATAAAAGTCACAAAGAGATCACAATAGAGACGATATTATAATAAATAAAACTCTATTAAAACAATATGACAGCGCAAATATTAACTCACGTATATTGTATGATATACATTTTTTTTTGTAATTTCAAAGCTTTCGCGTCTAACAGGCAGCAGAGCCTTGCATTACCACAAACGGCCGACAGATGGCAGAAGCATGTACAGGACCGTACTTTTTAATTTATTTCCAACCGATTTATAGCCCGGTGACAAATATTACTAGTTGTAGGTAAATTACTGAATGATTTAAATGCAAGACATTAATTTTGAAAACAATTCGATGAGACACAAAATTTACTACTGTTAAGGCATTTAAATACCCGCCCAAATGTAATTCCCGGTTCTCGGGCAGTTTTACATAAACTAACCGGGTAATTAAATAAAATATATAAGAGTATATTTTTATTATATAAAAAAATATTTGATGACGGTATTTTGCCTAAATAATATTTAATTATAAGAATGATTACATTGCTGATAAATACAAAATAATTTGAAAAAAAAAAATACACGTGTATGATTGTTAATATTTGATTTATTCAAAATATTGATGGTCACATATCGTTGAACAAAGAATAATGATATTGATATGTAGTATTTTTTAGGTATACTGTTTGTTACTCAGTTGCTCAACCTCTCTTTTCTTAAGAAAGCAGTAGGGAGAGAAGGATAAGACTAGGGCAGGATTAGTGCTTAACTAATTGTTCTTACTACGCCCTTACTAGTTATTGAAAGATCAAAACGATGGGAGGGAATTTTAAACATCACAAATACCCATGCTTTCGAACAGAAATCAATAAATCGATAATGAGACATGAATCCTTTAAATCTAGCTTCTAGCGAAAAAAGACGAGCTTTTACAACTTGAAATTTTTGGAATGCCATCTGAGGAAAGTAATACTAAATATATTTTTTTTAAATTTGAAAGGATAATTAATAGAAAATTTATGATTCACATATCACATACTGTCAAACGATTTATCCACTATATTTTGGCTAATTAACCCTCCAAGAACGAGCATGACCATGGTCACAGTAAACACCGTTGTCTATTGATCCCACTATTCATTTCTTTTCTACCTGAATATCGTTGCTTTCACTCATATTTGGTTAAAAAGGGTACAGACTTCAGTAAGACATCAGCCGCGGGAACAGAAACGACCACCAAAAGCACGTGTGATTGTTTGAATTTCCGTTTTTTTAATGGACTTTTTGAAACTGTTAGTTATTTTTTTATCAAAACATTAAATTATTTAAAATTCTTTTGCTTACATATTTGAATTGAAATTATGTTGATCTAAAGAGGACAAATTGTAAATATTTTCTAAAATTTCACGTTTAGCTATATTTCAACCCCGAATGTTTGCGTGTCCATACAGTCACTTTTGTCCTTACTACTGTCCGTACACAATATTACACGGTAATAAAAGGATGAGCATGACCATATAGTCATGCAGGGTTTCTATATATTTTTTTTTAATTTTCGTTAGGAATAAAAGTTATCCGTGACTTCAATATGGCTTAAAAAATATTTTTTTATCACAAAAAAGCTCTCGTCTCTGGAAGGTTAACCTTGGTAAGTTTTCCCAAAATCTAAATAGAAAATAATATTCTACATTAGTACCACCTCCTCATATTGTATCGTCAACTTCACCATTTATCAACAAAAAAATTGTACACTCAAAAGAAATTATTTTCACTAGAAAGACGTGCAGTGTGGTGTGTGAGTTATAACAATTTAAATAAATTTAAACGGCGCGTGTTTGTCTGACGGCGGCCCTGCTGCGGAAAATATTTCATACTTTGGCGCGCGTAAAAAGCCTGGTGCACAGGAAATTAAACTGTGCGGGCAAGTGTGCGACAGGGGCGACTCGGGGGATTACTCGCCCTCATTCCATGCACTAGCCCGGAGCGGCGAAAAGGGGGAGCGGATTTTTGAAATTAGGACGGAAGAAGGACGTTACCCGCATTGCGAACTAACAAGAATAAAGCCCAACAATTGCGAGTAATTTCATTTTCGAGCCGTTTTCACATTCAAAACGCGTAATTTTTGTAATGAAATAAAAACGAGTGTTTACACTATAGACGGTTTACATGAGCGCATGTTGCTCACATGGGACCTTTTTCGCTACGTTTCGGAAGACTTTTTTCTTGTTGTGTAAGCTATTCAGATTTGTACATAACAAGCGATTTGAGCATTTTTTGGTATATCAAAAAACTTTTTTTTTATACAGTGTTTCAAAAATATAAATTATACAGTTTTCAGGAAAATGTATTACTTTTTTTTAAAAAAAAAAGGAAATTAACTGTAGAACACTTTTTTCACAACTAACCCATTTTTCCCAGTGTTCCAATATTGGAACATTTAGTATTTTTACTTTCACTCCATTATGCATGACGCAATAAAAGTCTCAATCATTGTAATAGGGTAAAAATATCAACGTATATTAGTTCTACATGTATTTTATATTTTATGCGTTGTTAGCTATTTTGGCTTTCGCCATCGTCAGAACTATGCTTAAACGTAAATTTTGCTCAGCTATATATACTGGCTACGAAGAGATGCACAATGCATCATATTATTCACTCTAACATCCTAATTCAAATTATAATTACAATATTGCACATATTAAATGTGATTCTAGTGTTTCAAAGCAGTCGATAAGCAGTCTGGGGTTTTTAAAACAGCCGAAATAGGTATCAACGCATAAAACGTAAAAAACTGTAGAACTAAAATATGTTGATATTTTTATCCTATTCTAATGGAGTTCTACCAAGTAAATGCCAAATCAATAAATCAATCAGTCTACATCAATCAAGAGTGGGGACTTTTAAGTACAATCAAGACTTTATTTGGTGTTTTAGTAGATTGCATATGCCTGTTTTACAGACACAATACTATTGCAATTTGTATTTACTGAGGTTACTTCACTTTTACGATACTTTAAGACGTGTAGAACTGTCTGTACAGGAATTCAAACTCACAATTTTTGCAACCAAAGCCAACAAAGTTGTCCACTTTACCACGGACTTACTTATAAATTTAAGAATAAATCTCTATTTTTATTAAGCTTCATTGGCGCATTTTTTAAATGAGAAAGTGTTTGAAAAATAAGAAGAACGACAGATTATTAGTATTCTTGTATGATACTTTCAATACATTGAATAATTACATGCTTACAAGTAATTAAAAATTGACGGGATAGAATATTTCTGTGTTTAAGCAGTTGAATACAAAGCGATTGAAAGTGATTGAAAGCGATGAAAACCTTTCTGGTTATCAAACTTTTTGTAAGACAATGCCTCTTTTTAAATTGACTTAAAACCTGTCGTCCTTCTACCGAAGCTATTCAAACACGGAATTATGAAAAAAAAAAACAATATTTTGTTTAGATTTACAGTTTATAATAACTTTTTTCTATTAAATGTTTTTTTTAAGTTATGCCTGCTAATAAATAAAATGAACAATTATTATTGTGTTTTTGATTTTGAATCATGGTTAAAACATTAACACTTAATACATGATAGCTACACAGTTAGGAATCTAAACTCATTCAACTACAAGATCTAATTTCTGTCTCAGTAAATAAACAATTTAAAATATCATAATATAATATAACTGTACATTTTATATTATGAGCACACGTGTGTAAATTTAATTAGTAATAACGAACAAAACATTAGTTGTTTATATTACTTGATATTCGGAAACCTTAATTATATATCATGAACGCGCCAATTCATACTTCAAAACAAAATACAGAAATTACAAATAATTATCACGAAAACACATCGACGCAGCAACAATAATAAATATTCAAAATAATGTATAATATTACGAAACTTAGCATAACATAACGTTTTTCGGAGGAAGAATCCTTGCCTGCGGAATGAGGCATTAATATCTTATTACTTATGCATCTCCCTTCAAAAGGTTGTTTGTTTCTTCATAACAGCAAAATAACAAAAAGGATAATATTATTCCGTTATGAAAATTGCCTAAGCCCTTGTTCCAAAACGAATAACAGAATTCTAAATATAATAATATTTAATTCTGTTTAAAATTTTATTTGCTTTACTGGAAAAATGCTACATTTAATAATTATACTCGCTGTCTGATTACGTTTCTTATGGGAGCATATAATTAAATTATTATACAAATGAAATGAGATAATATTTAGTATTCAAAAAATAAAAATCAACTACCAATCTATAACTACTGAAACCCACTTTTAAATAGTTGAAGTTTATAAATTTAACAGTTCCCAAAATTATTTTGATGTTTTTCTAAAAATAACAAAAACAAAATTTTAAAAAATCACGCTTTTAAAGCTTTTGATTGAACATCTGAAAATGACATGTTGACATTTTTTTTCTCCATATCAATGATACATGTTATAGCATTAAATAAAAAAGCTTGAATACACATACGAATGAATTTTCGCAGTGCAGCTCAAACTTGTATAACTCTACATTAGAGCTTTCAGTACCAAGATTTTAGGAGTCACTGTAAAATGTTAAATACTTCTCGGCTTACTTACATAGGAATTCAAAGATTTAAAAAGTTTCAGACATTGTAACTCAGTTTTCATAGTAAAATAATTTTGTATAATTGATCTCCCAATCTCTTTTATATTTTGTAATAGGCGTTGACAACAGTAGATATATATTTTTTACAAATGTAATCAAAATTAATTTGCAAATTTCGTTGTAAGACAGAATCAGCGACAACCAGTGAATCGTTTATCATTAAATTGATGATTGTTTAATGTTAATAACATTACAATTTCAACTTATAATTCACACAAATAAAATATACAAAATTTTGTCAACTTTTGTTGTCTACAGTTATAAGCCTGAGCTTAACGACCAGGTAAAATAGAGGTTGAACGACTGAGTAACAAAAAGTTCTCGTAGAAAAACTTTTGTTAGGAGGCTATATGCTTCTCATTGGGAGCGGACATGGATAAAAAAATTAAATAAAGTTCTTTCAAGTAAATGTCAATTCAATTAACAAAAAAATGTTTTATTTGTTTTAATTAAATGCTTATCCACTAACTATTGACAGTTAACACCTTAAAAGCGACATTGAATTACGATATAATATTTTTACATGCGTTATCTTCTTTTAAAAGCGTGTTTAAGTGACTCAGTTCCAACACGTGCCAACAAATAAGCTTTAATTAAAAACACTACGTTTGGTTATAAAGATTTTTTCTTAAATTCTGAAACTCAATTAAGGAAAGTAAAACATCGACACCAAAAGAGAAAAGAGTCAAAAGAGTTAGTCCGAGCCAGAGCGTGATTTCTTCCAGCAGAAAAAAGTTTCTCTTCTGCTCGTGGCGAAATAAAATTACTCCATCGTAAATCAGACCAACTACTTAATTAATTCATGTAGTTGGTCTTGTCTGGAGAAAAGCTAGATTTTTTGCTCGCTGAAACTCCCGTACGCACAATTCAAGTAAGACAACTGTGCCTAGCTTTATTTTACACTTTGGTATAATTTAGATATTATTCAGACAATTTGTTTCATATCATTATTATTAGTTCATATCCGCACTCAATGTGGAGCAAATGATCCCCTTAAAGGTATCTTAATAAAAAAATAGCAAAGAATTGTTTGTTACTCAGTTGTTCAACCTCTCTTTTTTTAAAGAGAGTAGGGATGAAAGGGATAAGACAGAACTAGCTGTTTATTTATCAATTTCCTTATGCCTAATTTTTTTAAGGATTAAAAAGATAGAAGAGAATATTTCTTTATATTTTTTATTTAAATAAAATAAAAAATTGCACTGTAGCTCAAAATAAAGTACTTTATATATAAAGTATGTTTTGAAATACTTAAGACACTTTTCATTATTTTAAAACATTAAAAAAGTGTTTAATGTAATTGCCACTTAATACGTACTTACATCTAATAGACGGCATTCAAAATATATTTTTCCATTTTAAATACATAGGTATTACAAATTGATTACAAATGATATAATAATCATATTTAAATAGGTGTTGTATTTCACACAACTTTAATATAATATATCGCACAATATTAAATTTTAAAACACTTAACCGAAAGTGGAAAAATGCTCAATTTAAGAACTTATGATATAATAACGATTCAATTATATTGTAAATAAAATAGATAGTAAGCTTATCATATGAGTAGATATAAAAAAAATATTTTGTACTCTTGCTGTAAAAAATAATATAAAACTAGGATTGATTTTTTAGATAAAATTTGTTACAGAATAATTATATTTGAAGAAGACATAAATTTTTTTGCGCCTCATTTAAATTTATTCATCTAATATTTATTCGCATTTTTATCATTTTATAAGTTTCAAGTAATTGTGATTTATTTCCAGCAACGCACTGCTTATAATAGTCTGGCTATACAATCATATATTGGCAAACCTTATAATTTCGGCGAGAAAAGGTTTCTTCCGCCATTCATTAACTCTTTCATGTATTACTGTAAAAAAAAATCCGACCAAGCATTTTTTTGTCAATCAACCTTATTTTCTGATTTACACCCTGAAAAGAGGGCTGAAAGAGCACTGCACGTGTTCAATTATTTGGTTTCATCATTGTTTTATTTTTCCTTTTGAACGTTTTATAAAATAATTTCCAAAACAGTTTTATATGTTATACTTTAAAAATGACAGTATTTTATAAATAAATTAAGACTTCTTTTAATCATAGGGTCCTGACGTCATACTATTGTAACTGTCAAAATTATGTAATATTAATAATATTATATTTTGGCATACGTAATAGTGCGTCCAAAGATATGTGCATTTACACATACAATTATTTTGTTTGATGGTTCTTCTTAAAGAGATTAAACACATTTCGCAGTATGTAACACAACAGGTAAAGTAACAAAGTTATCAGATTTAATTTTATATTTTAAATAATATTATCACATAACCACTGTGAACTATTATATATTTATTTATAATCAACAACAAAAAGATAGCTATATTTTTATAATTTTGAGCATATTTTTTCTTATAGACCTAGTACTTTCCTTTCATCCATTGATAGAGCACATTGTTACCACGCAACGCTTTTATAATTCTTTTGGTTCCAATCACTTAGCTTCATCATAATAATTTATTAAATTTCATCTGTTAGCTTCAATAGAAAACAACTGTCAGTTGCCTAGGACACGGTAAAAAAAACAAGCAGGAGTGAGATACATCTGTAAATTTAGTGCCTATTAATATAAAATAAAAATAACTTAGATTATTCCACGTATTGTGTTACATAATGTGACACGTGTTTCGCCTCTCTTTTTATCCATTTTATTTGATTTTTATTATAATATATCAGAATTAGTAAATCATTCGTACTTAAGCAAACATTTGCGAAAGTAGTTGTCTGAGGATGCCTCTGAAAGAGGCGAAACACGTGTCACATTTTGTAACACAATTCGTAGAATAATCTAAGTTATTTTTATTTTATATTAAAATGAACTTCCACAAAGTTACCGCCGAATCCATCGAAAGTATTAGTGCCTATAAGTTCTAACTATAAATAGTGGTGTAACAAAAAGCTAGTTGGTCCGTTTGCAGTTCTTCAACTTTTTTTACAAAGCACATAAAATTTAATTAACTGTATTAAAAAAAAATGTCTTAAAATTATTTCCGTTAACATTGTTTATTCTATAGAATATAACTGAAAACTGATATTTTGATGAACAGTTGAGAATCAATAATGAAAACAGTATCGAAAAAAATATAGTGTTATAATAATTATCTCATCAAAAGATGTTTAAATAGTTCGCCACTTGAAAAAAAAACATATTACTATGTAATCAAGTCTTAGAGGGCAGAAAAAACACTCTTTTAATTGACGATCGTAAAAATAAATTATTAACTGAAAGAGGGTTGTTCTGCTACGTGATGCTACCTTTTTATTACCTTTTTACGTAATCAATAATGGGGTAGGTTGTCTACAAACTGCTTGAAAATAATGTTACTTTCATTCACTCTATGGCGAAAACAAAGAAGATTGTTTTAATTATTACAACTTAGCTAACAAAAAAAATAAAAGGAAAACAGCGGCCGGATTTATTTTAATTGTTTTTTTTAGTCTCACCCTAATATCGTTATCTGCTTCAAAACAAGAAGTTGAGTGACTAAAATACAAATTCTGTTACAGCATGCACGTCTATCGCTTTAAAGCACCACTGGAATAGTTTTGTCATCAATTTCTGCGAGGAAATTAATTAATATGGCAGGAAGCAATGACGATTGCATACATCTTACCTTCTTCTTCATGTCAAACATAGCACATGATCATATTATTTTTTGCCAACGTTTTTGTTTTTGATAAAGCATGAAGTAAAATATATTTTGGAGTAATAGTCAATTAAATATACGTGTATTAAAATTCTGAATTCATTATAACAAAAGAAGTTAAGCATAACCTCTTTATTATGACGATTTAAAATAAAATAATACATTTTCATTGACATTCATGAAATGTAGAAAGCTTTCGCTGTAGTGTTAATATATATTTTAATGTGTATAAACAGATTCTGTTTTCAATTTAATATTCCTTCAAGCATTACAGGAACTCATCTGCCTCGGAAATGTCCGTAAATAAATAATTTTCGTTACCTCTCTACATTGTCTAGTTTACAATATTATAATCAAAATATTTACATATCGTCCGTTACGGTTTCTATGTTTTCAAAAACAGAATCAAAGGAATAAATGGACTTTGGCGGGAAAGTAAATTATGCGCGCGCATTTCAAATAGTATTCATTAAAATTTCGTTCCATAATTCACACGTTTTCTCTCTTCGTGTGGCAGTCATAGAAAACCCGACTCAATTTTGTAACGACTATTTCACATGATGGTATTTTATATAAATTGCCTTTTAATATTAAATATCTCAAAAAACCACTTCCGATATACTTTCAAATGATTCCGTGATAACTTTGTAGAGATTCATTTTTAAAAGAAAACTGATTCTGAAATGACGAAGTATATAACTTTACAATATTCCATCTGATGATGCTTTTTAAAGGGGCGAAAAAATGGAAGTTGATTTACTTAATAAAAAACAGTTTTCATAACAAAAATATGTTGAGTAAACCTCTAACATGGAGCAGACATGTTAAAAAATAAAATAAACCTTCAATGGATTCAGCGGTAACTTTTTATTATTATAAAATAAAATAAAATACCATACTTAATGTAAGTAATTAGTTTATAATTAGTACAATCAATATTTTTATTTTACTCTCTTTCTGCGTTCAATAAAAATGGACAAACCCCAAAATTTATTTTGTATTTAATAACTTAAGAATTAGAAACATTTTAAAGTGTATTTACAAAGCTTGCGATGTTACATCTGATCATGCGAAAGAGGCGAAACACTTGTCACAGTTTGTAACACAAGAAGTGAATTAACGAAATTATTAAATTTAATTTTAAATTAAAAATGAGTTTTCACAACTCTACTATCGAATCCGTTACACGTGTTTTTAATCATTTGACTACGTCGTTAAATTTGTATGTATACTTTGAACTTATGATAATAAAATACTGTTCTTTATTGCGATAAGAGAAACTTCTGTTACAAATTTAAAACAGACTTTTTTTCTTAATTATACTTTTATATGAATATTTTTCATAACATATAATACTTGTATAGAATAAGTTAACATATAGATTCAATTTTTATTTTCTGTATTTAATACTATGTAACTAAGACGTAGTTTTTTATAACATAGTTTCTCAACCTTTTTCAGCCCATGGCCTTCTTTTGACTCTCATATTTTTCTGTCGCCTTTTTACCAATTCTAATTATTTTTTTCAAGAATCGGGAAGAATGAAATGTTTATGGTGTTATCTGCGTAAAATAAAAAGATGAAATCCACCAAAATACCAAATAAATACGTGATTGTATTAAAAGTCCACAAAAAAAGTTTTTCTATTTTACTAGTTGGCTCATTTCACCTCTCAAGGGCCCATTTATGTAATATAATATAAAACATTTCAGACTTTTCAAGTCATATTTTATATATATCCATTATTTATTTATTTATTGTTTAAAATTAAATTATAGTACATGACATAACAGCTGACGCCAATTCACCATGTACCTAACAAATATAAAGAGACAAACATTAAAATAAAACTACATAATACATAAAAATCAACACAAAAAATCAAAAAATCAAATAGTAAAATTTAACAAACAGTTCACTATTACTAAAAATGTCCACTTCTCTAGGCAATGACTTGATCAATCGAACGGCCCTAAGAACTGGTGACTCATACCTCCTAAGCGAGGTATAAGTTTTTAGAAATAAAAAAGTTTGCTCATAGTTTCACCCACGTAAGAATACATATATCAACACTAAGCCTAACATTTTAAAAAATACGTTATTAATTTCGGTATTTTTTTGATCACAAGTAAAAAAAATGTCTAGTAAAAAAACAAGTGTTTATTTCATGTATGTGTAATGATATTAATAATATTTTTTTAATATAACATTTTATACTTCTAAAAAACTGCGTTGTGGAGTATAAGCTTTAAGTCCCATTTCAGTCACGCAAGGTCGCGCCAGAATCACTTAGTGTGACCGATGGTAATGTTTCTTCCCTACGGTCACCTACTATTCCCTTACTCAACCACCTTTATTCTGTCGTGACACTCTTGCTGCTAAAGATGTTAAAAGCTTCTGAAAAATACAGATTTATGAATGATTTAAGTCTGCCATTACGAGTAAATACATACCTTCAAATATTCCCAAGAATATTGAATAAAGTCTCACTGGATTATTTTACATTAAAAATGTTGTTTTTATTGCTTGTCATATTTTTAGAGCAAATACTTCCTTGCTCTTATTTCTTACTTTCATGACAACACTTAAATATGATTTAAAAAAATGGTAAGCTTAGAATTTTTGATATTTTTAAAAGATTTTTTGATAAATTTCTGTTGTTATAACTTATCGGGTATTAAAATGGGGTATGATAATTACTCGCTACCCGTGACCTAGTGAGTAGAAGGTTTTCCCTAGCTATCAGACTAGCTTCAATTCATGTACCAATATGTTCAATATTTTTTTTTCCTATTTCAATTTGAGAATTTAGACAGTAGTGTTTATAATTAGAATAAATCTTGGGTTACATAAAGCTTTCATTCAATATATGAGACTATTTGCAAGCACAGCTCGTTTTTATATAATAAAAAAACATTTTTTATAAGTATTTTAAAAAAACAGTCTTAAACCTGGCTTAATAATTTCAAAGTAATGTAAAATTAAAATTATTTTTAGAATGAAATTTAAGTTGGAATGAGACGTGTTTATAATAATAGTCTTCATGTATAATATATTGTTTGTGATGTAAATCCACATTATTTCCTTGCTTCCCATCCTTCTGATCCTTTAACAACTGGGTGTAGCGATAGTGATTAGTCAACCAAAAATCCTGTTCTAGCCTTATCCTCCTTTCGCTACTACTCTCTTTGAAAAAAGTGAGGTTGAGCGACTGAGTAACAAACAGTTCTCGTAGAAAAAACTTCTGTTGACATACCTCCATAAAGAGACCATATGCCATATGCCACTGGGAGCGGACATGGTTAAATATATATATATAATGATTTTGAAATTTCAAAATATTTGACATATTGGCGCTATATACATATATGTATTGCCATTTTTTTTTGTAAATTAAAAAAAAAATAAAAAAGTCTTTTAAGAACTATAAAAATATCAAATACAAAATAAAAAATATCAATAACAACATATAATTGAAACCATGTAAATTTATTTAAGGATAAGTGGTATCTCTACTTTAATTTGATAAGTGATACCTAAGTGATAAGTGATAAGTGGTACCTCTACGTAATTTAGGCTTGTTGAAAAATCTGATTAAATGACGCATAAAATGTAAAAGTAAAGAATCCGGGATCTAAGAAGAAGACATTAATTGTTAAACCAAACGCAGACGAATAAATCAGATTCGATAACCTCATAATAGCTTTTGAATTATGTTGATGGTTTTATTTAAATAAAATAAAATAACGCCATAAGTAAAGAGCGATTGAAACTGACATTCAGTGCCTCGTCAAAATGCTAAATCTGCAGTGAAAGCTGTGAATGCTAAAAGCTATACTATTTATATGTGGGAAAGCTTCCTTTTTTTATGGTGCTCTCATGTCGTAAAATGAACATACACAGGGGCCTTTTCTGAGCTTACTTAAAACACAGTTTTGAACTTTATTCGAAGCGGACTTAATATTTGGAGATCGGATGTGGTAAAGCCTTTTTACTGTAGGATTTGATTTAAACCGTTAAAAGCTCACTGAGAGGCACTGTGTAGTTTTCACGATTAGTCATATGTTAAAACTTTTGTTTAATTTGTATTTAAAACTATCTGTATTGTCAACCGAAGGTACTTTGAAAACGATACATTGCACTCATCAAAAATAATTGATAGAATAGTACATCGAATGGGAAAATAAAATTAAGGTATTTTTTAGTAGTCGTCAAACATAATTAATTATACAATATTTCCTGAATAATTAGGACTAGATTAGAATAATAATTAAAAAACATTGGGCTGGTCTTACAACCAACAACCAACTGAGGTTTATCACTTTTTGGGTGTTCACTGTCAATACTTGGTGGAAAGGCATTATGTTAATAAAAACACAATATTCCTTTGTACTTCACTCCACTTTAATTAATAGGTCAAGACCGGTTTCGCTTATTGCGAGCATTGACAATTCTCGCAATGAGCGAAACCTGTCCTGACCTATTAAATAAATTGGAATAAAGTACAAAGGAATATTGTGTTTTATTAACTGAAGTTTTTATATATATATATATATTCATTTATAAATAGGATCATACTTAAATTCATTCCAAGTTTTATTACTTTTTTTTTGCTTTGCGAAAAATTCTCTAAAAGTCAAATATTTTTCTACAAAAAAGGAAGAAAATTATCTGCTTCGATTTATATGCAAGTGAAACAAAATTAACTGACCCATGTTCACTCGCAACATTTCAATAGTACGTTATTTAAAAACTTATCCAAACTTTAAATCCCAATATCTCCATATTGCCAAATATTAGTTAGTTCTTTTTTGCTTCACTCGATCCGAATAAGAAGTCGTATAAACTTTTTTTTTATAATATTTCAATATAACAAATAAAAAATCCATGTATAAACTGATTTTACAGTGGTTCTTATAACATTTGTTATTATTGTAAGAAAATTTATTTCAGATAGAGATTTTAAATATTATATTATATAAACGGAGTGCACATTTTGTGAAATTATCTAAAATAAATTTAAATTTATCAAAAGGGGAAGTTCTCCGCTTTTTTCAGTCAAACGAGTTAGACCCCACGGGGTGTTGTTACATAGTTTTCTTTGAGCCTATTTCCCCTATCAGAAAATGCGTTCACTTATCTGTATCAAAGTGGCAACATCGCTGACAACAAACAGGAGTTACAAATTGAATATGACATTACATACAAAAAGTGATGATACAATTTATTTTAGTTAAAAAAAATACTTTTTGACGAAAAAAATTATACTTTTAATTTATGTTGCATTCAAAAATAATTTCAACCTAATAAACCACTTCGTTGCATAAACAGTTTAATCTTTTGGATACAGTCGAAAAAAAAGTACGTTTGCACCTAGCACGCCAGCTGTAATTTGCAATTATTAATTTAATTAGTTGTTGACGAGTCTCTAGCGTGTTGAGCACGAAAAATTTGACGAGATATATCGTCTGTGGCAGCCATCCAGTAAATGACGTAGTAATCGATTTATATGTTATATTAACTGCCAAGCTGTGAAACTCATTAATTGAATATGTCCATTTGCTCATCCGAATCTGATCTTCAGATAGATAATGGTGTTCACTACAATTTCTTAGTGAGAAGGATAATATTTAAAAAAAAAAAATGAAACATTTGTGGTGATTTAAAACTATTTATTAACCCTCCAGAGACGAAAGCCTTTTTACGATAAAAAAAATATTTTTTAAGCTAAATTGAAATCACGAATAACTTTTATTCCTAACAAATTAAAAAAAAAAACGCAAAGTCGTTGTATAGAAACCCCGCATGACTATATGGTCATGCTCATCCTTTTATTACCGTGTAATATTGTGTACGGACAGTAGTAAGAACAAAAGTGACCGTATGGGCAAGCAAAAATTCGGGGTTGAAATATAGCTAAACGTGAAATTTTTAAAAATATTTACAATTTAACCTCGTTGGATCAACATAATTTCAATACAAATATATTAGCAAAAGAACTGTAAATAATTTGATGTTTTGGTAAAAAAATAACTTACAGTTTCAAAAAGTAAATTAAAAAAAACATAAATTCAAAAAATCGCATGTGCTTTCGGTGGCCGTTTCTGTCCCAACGGCTGATGACTAACTGAAGTCTGTACCCTTCTTAACCAAATATGAGCGAAAGCAACGATATTCAGCTAGAAAAAATATGAATGGTGGGATCAATAGATAACGGTGCTTATTGTGACCATATGGTCACGCTAGTCCTTTGAGGGTTAAGATCACGATCGTTTGCACCAACGGCACATTTTATTTTGTCATCAGTTGGGTACACTCACGTTGAGTGAAACCAGTTCTGATCTTCATAAATAATGTCGAATAAGAATATTTTTTTGTTCATGTTTATATATTGAAGAGTAACAATGGAAAATGTTTACATTATAAAACACGCAATGATTATATATAATTAAAATATCGACTGTGAAAAGGCAAAATGGCGTAACTTGTATTCGATAATCATAATGTATACAACTTGATACACGTTCTATCGAAACGATGTTAACTGAAAATTTTAAATTATTATCAAAATTTAGCTTTCAATTTTCATAAAAAAAGGTCATTAGAAAATTGCGACCAAGAAAAAGGCCTTAAAAGGTTTTTTTTAAACAATTTATCAAATTAAATATTACATTAGGACAATTAAACAAGAGTTTTGGCAAAACTAACTTAATTGATTCTCCTACTCAGATACGCTTATAAATATGTATTGTAGATAATATTTATATTATACATAACTTAACACCTTTTTCGTTTCGCACTCACATATTTTTTTTAAAAACAATGACTTCATTATTCTATAATAGTACATGATTAAACGTTAATTGAAAAGGTAAAAGTAATTTGGCTGGCAGTAACGTGTCGAAGTATCAAATGACCGACCTATTATCATTTCAAATACTTTTTAACGCCATGTAAATTATGTAAATTGGCTGGTTCTCCGCTCCTGTTCTCTTTTCAATGCCGCAGCCTTCAATAGACAGTTAAAATTTCACCCTTTACGGCTTAATCGAATTCCAAATGTACGCCTCCACTACCTCCACTATTCCGACGGGATTAAGGGTCGGTTGTCCGTCAATTGAGAACCAAAGGACTATATTATGTATACAGAGTGTCTGTAAACTACGTCTACATTTTGCGTGTCAACCAAATTCCACAAAAGGCATCTACAACGTCACGCAAACCTATTGGGCATTTATTTGAATACAATCTGTACATCATGGTTAACCAGAAGATTCCAAAGATAATTATTTTTTCTACATTTTAAGCTCGTTTTGTTCTCAATTCGATATGTGATGCATATCTGTTATTGCTTTATGAGCATCAGCCTAATGAGACAATAAATACAATAAGTTTCAAAATTGTATTTCTGCTGCAATTGTGTAATGTAGGGGTGGGGAAACTTTTAATTTCGTAAGGCCACATTCATTTATCTGATTTAACATAAGGCCGCAGTAAAGAAAATTTTGATACCCCTCCTTTTTTTTGACTGTCAAACATATAATGGGATGATTAAGCTCTTTTCCCAAACGCTTGCGTATAATTTTTTGATCAAAAGTGAATATTTTGATCAAGGCAAAAAGCCGCATCAGAGTAGCCAAGAGGCCAGGTTCCTCTCCACTAAGATTGGTAGGAGGAGGAATTTGTTTATAAACAATAATTTTCATGAAGTCATTTTGTTCGTACAAGAGTAAAAAAGTTTTATATTTTTATATTTTTATATTTAAATTATTTTATTTACTAATACTGTGCTAATTTCTACAGCAGATGTTTCTGAGTCACGCTGTTCACTAAAGTTTTTAATAGTCTCCATGGAAAACCGCTTTCAAGAAGGCTATCTCATCTCATTAACATTAGCATATTAAGTATGTAAGTTAAATGAAAATTACTGTACGTTTAAGTGACACGATTAGAGATCAGGTATGATAGTAAACTGCCATTAAATCTTAATCTCCCATGTCAAAACAGACAATGCCAATTTTCTATGATCTTGAAGTCTTTACCAATTAATACTGAAAATTCATTTGTACATTTCAGTCTTTAGTAAGAAATAACTTTTTATTGAACAGCTAAAACTATTAAATCGTATTAAATCAGTTTATGTTTGAATGTCATGCAGTTTTTATATGGAACTAGCGAGTATCCGGCATGCGTTGCCATGACATTCAAAGAAAAAAGTGTTCTTGTATTAATTGTTTTTATTTAATTGCTTTTGCATATTTATATACATAATAAAGTATTGCATATAATTGCATGGAAGTGATAAAAAACTCACTGCTTCTCCAGAATACCCGGAATTACTTTGATATAAATCGAGCTCCATTGTTAACGTTTAGGCGGCCCACCGCTAGCTCTACTAATTCACAACCGCAATCCGCACAACGTTTCACCAAAGTTTTATTGCAATCGGAAGAACGGTTTAGGAGTGCATACGGGACAAACAAACAAACAAACAGACAAACAAAAAACAAACAACATTCATTTTTATATGTATAGAAGTAAACGTTAAACGTTTTCATAAGATGACGTTTGGTGTCTAGGTTTTTTGCAGTAATGAAATTTTTATCTAAGAATCTTAAAAGATTTTTTTCTATAAGAACTGTTTTTGACTTAGTCTTTCAACCTCTCTTTTCCGAAAAGAGTAGTTGCAATAGAAAAGATAGAACAGGACTATTGGTAGACTAATCATTCTCTTTATACCACGTTATTTTAGGATAGGAATTCTGGTAAGGGAATTTTTAGGCATCACAATCATCCATACCTTCGAACAGATATCTATTAATCGGTTGAAAAAATGGTGTTCGAGCTAAGGTTTGAATGTAAGATCCGGCACGGAAGTCAATAACGTAGACTACTGATCAACGACAAGTAATCAAACTTGAATCGCAATTAAAAAATATTCAAACAAACTTTTGGCTCTCATGAAAAATAAAGTGAATCCGAATTGGCCATATGGACTCCTCAAATAGAAAAACGCGTTAAAAAATGCGAGACGACTTTTAAGAAGCCAAAAATCAGGCCTTGTTTTTTAAGTCAATCAATAAACACTTATTAATAATATGTTAGGGTTAATTCTAGATGAATACAAAAAGTACTTGTATCAGAGCAGTTTAAATAGTAAAGTACTTAATTATACCAATAATAATGAACAATTTCTGTGTTTACACTTACTAAAGCTCCTTTAAATTTAGTCTATTCATAAATAAATGATCAAAGACACATGTTGTTTTATAAATGTATAAGGAATAAGCCTAGAATCTTATTTGCCAGCAAATGTATTTCTCATATGCGAAGAATCTTTACAGAGACACTGTAAATTTGCTACAGTAGTATTTTGTATTTGAGATTTTTTAAAATTATATCCGCTTCAAATACAGAATATTAGATATTAGTAATTGATAACTGTGTTTACTTCCTGTTGCTTACTTCTGGGTGCTTGGAGAGGTAAAAGACAAGTAATACCATTAACAGTAAAAAGCAATTTATGAACTAGAATCAATCTTTGCGCTTTAGATTTTAAGAAAACCTCGGATTGTTTGTTTAATATGCTTTTCAATAAGACGAAGCATTTGTTACTCAAACCAATACATTAATTAATTAACAAAGCTATCAACTACGACATGTTTTCACAAAGTTAATTTTAAAAATGTCACATTTGACACAGTGCTCATGGGTATAACGTTTAAAAGTAACATATAACCATCGTTGATTTCACAAATATTATGTATGATAGATAATCTTTATCATTGTATAATTATTTAGGTTAATCACTTAATAATTATCACTTTATCTCCTTTTAATTTAACACTTTTACCCTTGTATTAAGAAACTACGTGACTTTTTAATAATATAACATTATGATTTGATTATCATATAACGTTTAATATTAATGTATACTAAATAAAATAAAATAAATTTGATTATTCCACGTATTGTGTTACATAATGTGACACGTGTTTCGCTTCTTTCAGAGGCATCCTCAGACAACTACTCAAGTACGAATGATTTTAATTTTAGTATTATCATAACATTGCAATCTTGTAAATCTTAACTTTATTCTGATAATTCCTGGAAAGCATCACTCATCAATCCATGATCCAATAAGAAGGTACTAGATGTTAAAAATTCTCCTAATGCCTTCGTATGTACACTTATCATTTTCGTCTCTTGTTGGATCGTTAATCGCGTCTTTAAAATGACGCACAAGAGATTCATATTTTTGCCATACAGCCGAAACTGAGCGAAAACTGGATGCCACTTAACGGGTACTCAAAACTCTTCCAATTTTCAGTATTTCAACGCGAAAGTTTTAAAACAGAAGAAATAAAATTTTACGAACATTTATTAAAATTTCGAGAAAAAAAGGTGCCGGAACGCCGTTCCGCCGCGTTACAGGGTAAAAAAAGCCCTGGTATTATGATATATTAAAATAAAAATCAAATAAAATGAAATGATAGAATGATAGAAAAACAAACAAAAGATAATGGTAATGCAAATGACATTTACATTAAGAAATGATTAACTAATGAGTTGCATCAATTAGGACGGGTTAAGCCTTTCGAAAATATATTTAACAGTGGTGAAGTGGCGTTTGTTATTCTATCATCACCTTCTTGCCTCCCTTTTTTATTTTACTTTTAATTTAATATATCAGAATAGTAAAATTAAAATCATTCGTACTTAAGCAAACATTTGTAAAAAAGTTGTCTGAGAATGCCTCTGAAAGAGACGAAACACGTGTCACAGTTTGTAACACAATACGTGGAATAATCAAAGTTATTTTATTTTATATCAAAATAAACTTCCACAAAGTTACCGCCGAATCCATCGAAAGTATTAATGTATACTATTACTAGGATCATATAATATATGTTATATTTGATTTCTTGTGTAATACAGATAACATTTATTTTTTTAATAAAACGAATATTAATAAAGTGGTTTTTAATAAAAATAATATAAAGCAAAGAAAGGTTATCCTATTTTTTTAGTTCCAAGAAATCGTAGTGCCTCAATATGTTGTTAATCGATATCCCCTACAAATCCTTACTAATGATCCCTTCTTGGAACACATGGTGATTTCACATTAAGGATATAAATTAAATGTAATATGGGTAGCGCAATATATATAACACATTCTTTGAATAACCCACAAATCGAATAACCGTCTTAGCTCATTCGTAGCGAGAAACCTAACTCAGTTACAAGCCGTTTAAGGGATAATTCCCCGAAATTTGTGGCCATTGAAATTGAATAAATACTGCTCGTATTTCATCAAAGCTTTTAACGAAATTGAATGGTTTTCTGAATAAACGTTCAATGCTACAATACCAATAAACTATTTAAACACTATGCCAAAGGCTTATGCTGTTCGAGGAAGTGTATCACGTTATCTTTTGAAAATCTGATACGCTTCAAGGAAACGGTTTTGGCATTTTCCAATTTGAGATCAACTGTATTCACCAGATTGATTGACAATTCAAATATGTTTGACACTAAATTGACTAGAATAAATACATGTATTATATTCTTTTCTGTACACTGTACATACATGTTCCTATAAAGAAACAAAAATAGGCATATTTTAATAGAAATAAAACTTCAACGAGAATTATCGTAGTGCTAGTTAAATATAGTAACAAGAAGAAAAACAATACGAGATATGGTTTTTTAAGGCTTGGAAAAGTGATAGCAATAAGCTGATAAAAATTTGATGACATAAGATGATCCTATTGAAGGTAATAAAAAAAACAATTATTTATTAGGTAATATTATGAAAGGAATGATATGTGTATTATTGATTTGATTTGTTGCCGTGTGGAATCAATACTCAGGATAGACAACGTCTTTTTGTTGTGGTTTACTCAAAGCGATACAATAATAATTCCAAAAGTCATTCTCTTGCATTTATTTTTGCTCAAAATATAATTTGTATTTTTTGGTTAATGTAATAAGTTTAGAAATGTTATTTTATTGAACATGTATTATTTAATTGTGACTTCTACCGTCACTTAAGTAAACACTTTCTATTTTTGATATGTTAGTTTATTGCATTCTGTTAATATTATTCATAACATTGCGAGATTTTGATATAAATATGTAATTTCATTATGTCGAAATCAATTTTTTGTTACAGTGTTGAACTAGCACAGCATTATGTTTCATGATCAATAGATATTTCGGATTCATGCTATCGTCAAATCTATCTAATTATATTCAAACTTTTGTTTTTGGTTTAATGCTTTTTTTCCCTTTCTATTGTATATACAAAAACTAATTTAATCAAACACCAATAATCGTAACAACGCTTTCGACAAAGTGTGGTTACGAATTAATCTTCCATGCAAAGAACAATTGTTTGAATCAAAACTATTTCCTTAAATAATTTATGACAACTTTTGTTGGAAGGGCTCTAAAGCAAACTGTTAAGAGCTCCACTTAGTGATAAGGTTAACTCTCCAAGCGGCAATCTCCACAATCCCCTACAGAGAGACCACGCTACTGTAATAGGGGATTTCAATGCCAACTTCATACCTTCTGAGACGCCGACATTCTGGTGACCACGAGCTACTTGTTGGTAAAGTTTGCCCTAAATTCAAACGATCAACAACATTTTCTGCTTGGCAAAGAATCCATAAGCTTTGGCCTAATTTTGACATTGTGTGAACACTGAGCTCTTTTATGACTGGATAAACCCACGATGCAACTCCAGCGAATCTGGTATAATAACTCAATCATGGCGGTCGTTTAAATTTTGTTTATAATTAAGAGACAGAGATGTCAAGTGGATACCTTAAAATACGTAAGTACACATGAAAAAGAAAATCACAGTCAATGAAATGAGCAGAGATAATTAGTTTCAATATATTTTTTAAAACCACATAATTTTTTGCATTTATTTCAAAAAAATCAGGACGTGCAGTAAAATTGAGTTTTGATTTTATAAATAATGTGTATTTCTAATTAGAATTAAAAATTCAATGTTATACTGTTGGTAAAACCATCGCTGTAATAAAACACAGTGTGACAAATAAAAAGTTAAGCTCAACAGTTCATTCAGTTTTTATTGATTAATAACAATCATAATATAAATGGACATACAAACGATAAAATTTCCAAATGAAAATCAAAAGACTGCTATAACATCTAACACTAATACCAACAACCATAAAAATAGATTTATTGGAAATAAAAAATCATTTTCTTTTATTCCAGTGGGTTGTATAAAAACCACGTAGAAAAAATAGTAAACGAATCGAAAGATCACTCGTTTACTAAGTTTTATTATGTTTAATGTGTCACATTGAGATAAGTTCATCTTACACTTATCAGATTCTAACTGACAAAAATGGGTTCAGTAAAAAAACTCGATTTACTCTGCAAGATGGATGTTTTACCAAATCATAGTACCTACCAAAAGATGAATTTTTATCTTGTTCAAAACTTGTCCCACGCAGATCAGTTTTAACCTTATTATAAGAAAAGCTCATTTTTGGCTATTGAGCGTTGTAGATGATGAAAACAACAATTAGATCGTATACACAACAAATGGTAGTAATAAAAAACTGCTGTTGCCGAGTCATTTTATAAGGACTTTTTATTAGAAAAAAATATTAGCAATTATAGCTCACATCGTGTAAAGTGCTGTCATATTTTTATTCAATAAATAATCTCATTAAAAGCTTAATTTGCCTTATTTAATATTTTGTTTTAAGAACTCAAGTTCTTTTTATTGACACGTGTTGCCGATTACATTTCGCATGAAAAAATAAATAAGCAACAAAATATTAACATTTTTTGTTTATTTTAAGACAGATTTATTGCTTTTATACTTTACAGACAAACATAAAAAATGGCAAGCAATACAAATTTAGACGTAACTTTTTTCAGCACCTAAACATTTTTTTGAAACGCTAAAACATATTGAAAAAGTTTGCTCCCGTGAGTATATTTTTGTAATCAATTTAATTTTAAAATATGACAGAAAAAAAACTATGCGCAGTATTTCACACACTTCCATTTTTCGCTTCATTCACTATTATCGCTTTAAATTATTTTTAATAATAAAAGTTTCCGTGCACACTTTTTTAAATTTGCGAAAATATTTTTATTTTTGAGATTTTCTTAAAAGTTTCAGCACCAAGTAGAGAAGTTTTCATTATTCTGTTTTATTTTCACCAACACTTTAATTAAAAAAAAAACATTTTGCTATATTCAATTATGTTTGCAAATCTGTTTGGGACGTGTAGAGTTTAGTATAATAAATATTTTCAGCAGTCAATTTTTTACAATCTTGTCGCCATGTAGCATATATCATAGATTTATTTTTTCAAATGATAGATCTTTGTAATACTAAGCACATGTAATCTAATACTACATAAAAAAGTATTTTTTTTACTCATTACCGTATAAATGTCTTTTAGTCATCCAGAGATTACGTGACTGAATTACATCCATTTTTCACAAAAAAAAACTTGAAATATTGCTTACAAAAAGCCACAAATTCTAAGTGAAAATAGTTAATAAATAATTTGATTTTTCACACAGATTTGACAGAGCTCTCCTTGTCGCCAAACTTACTTGTGGTAGTTTTTCTCCGCTTCTTAATTTCAAGCATATAATATTTTTTCAGGGCTATTTCATACCAGTATAGTTGTTTAAATTACTTATATTAATAATGAAGATATCGCTTAGCAAAGTAATCAGACATTATTTCCGTAAAATGACCATTTTTAAAGGGACGTATTGTCGACATTGCGCACTTATCAATATAAGATACATTCAATGGGTATTAAATAATTTTGTCGCAAAAGGTTTCCGTTAAATTACTTATTCTTTGACCATATCCGCTCCTTATGTGGACCATATGGCAGCCACGCGGCACCTCCATGTATCCCTGTCTCCCACCAATCGCTTTGCTTCCTCCTATGGCATGCCAGCATCTCTCAGCTCCGCCGAGTACATCCTATGGATAGTACCCGACGGTCGTTCGGGAGGCTGGAATCCCACTATTCAAAAGAAAAGGTAGGCACGATTGAGGCTTTCTGAAAGCATCCGCAGCACGTGACCCAGCCGGTTCCAACGTCTCTCTCTGTAAACACTGACGTGACAGGGCGCTGTCTTGTACGTTCCCTAATCTCCGAATCCCTCACAAAATCAAACCACCTCACCCCCATTATCTGATGCAAGCACCTGTTCTCGAAGTTAAGTATACGGTTGTTATGAGTCTTAGGTTAGGTGCCATGATTCGTTTATGTAAAGCAGTACAGGTAGAATGCAAGAGTTGAAAAAATGACATTTGGCTTTAATCTTTTCACGAGTTCCAGACAGTCCGCATTGGGTTATCTGTAGCTCCAGCCATTCCTAGACAGCTGACGAGCTTATTTTTCTACTGTCTTCCGGGATATGTACACCGAGATATCTGACGCTGTCGACCATCGATGATCTTCTGGATGCCCTTAGCAGATGTTTTCATGATTTTGTTTGATTCAATCGTGTATTATTTAAGGCAGCAGGCGATTGTGGGATATGAATCTTTTAGTTCATTAGTCAAACAGCGCCAACAAAACCTGTTTATTGTAAATAGAAAAAGAAACATTCAAACGCTCACAATAATTAAGTAATAATTAACTGTACCTGAGTTTTAGATGATTTACCAACAAATATAGATAAAATACTGGGCTTGTTTTTAATATATCAACATAAAGAAATACTCGTGTAATGACCAAGACAATATCGATTATGTTTAATTTACTAGAAGTTTATCGGCAAAAATATTTCTTAGTTGTCATGTTTTAATTATTTAATATTTGGACAAGTAAGAGCATTTTTTATCGCAATGAAAACTAGCTGCCCAACTATAAGAGTACTTCAAATAATTAACCTAACCTAACCTAACGAATTGCCGCCTGTGTTTCCGAGCGGTCAACGTCGTTGGCTACCGCTACGGAGGTCACGGGTTCGAATCCCAGTACGGGCAGTTTTATAAATTGATTTTTCAATCGATTTATGAATTTCTGTTCAAAGGCATGGATGTATGTGATGTCTTGAATTCCCCCCTCCCACCCATCCTATCCTATGAATGAGGCGTATCGAGAACTATTAGCTGACCACTAGTCCTGTCCTAGCCCTTTCCTTCTATTACTACTCTCTTTGGAAAAAGAGAGATTGAGCAACTGAGTAACATGCAGTTCTCGTTGAAACACTTCTGTTGAGATAAACTTCATTAGGAGTCCATATGCTCCGTATTGGGAGCGGACATGGAAAAAAAATATTCTTATTTTGCGTTTGAATTCACAAATAAAAAAATGCTTTCGGATACAGAAAAATACTTTTATTCGTTATCAACACAAAAACCTTGAAAAAAGCGCGCTCATTTTTAACAATGACGTCAGTTTTGCCCAACATTTATCTCTATACAAAATCGAATATCGTACGAGCACGTTTTCAAATATGGAACTCCTACAATAACCATGTATAATACTGGTATATATAATACATACCTCCCCTTGTTCAATGTGGTGAGGGTAATACGCTTGTTTAAAATGACGCTGAGTGGATTATTATTAACATTCAGGTCCCTGAATCAGAATGCGTAGGCACTCAGCGTGGGTCATATGGAGCTATTTTTATTTTAAATTTTCATGTGATATACTAATATAACTCGAACGCCCGATGAGATATATCATACCACATTTTTAGATGAATACTTTTCATAAATCACAACAAAAAAGTAAATTAAATTTAATATATCTACTGTGGAAAGGAAAAAAGACGTTACTCACAGTTTTTTCCCTTTTAGGGTGTTCACTGTCCATACTTGGTGGAAAGGCATTATAATAATAAAAACACAATATTCTTTTGTACTTCATTACACTTTATTTAATATGTCAGGACCGGTTTCGCTCATTGCGAGCATTGTCAACTGATAAGAAATATAATTTAACAATGCTATTTATACAAAAATGAAAAGTTTTAAACAACAATTGGCATTGAAAAGAAATTACCATTTACAATGTTTAACACATCTAACATATAATTAAAAAGTTATCCCAGATAAATAAATTTAGAATGGCTATTGAAAGTAATTACAAACATAATTAAAATTTAGGAAATTTTTGACAAAGTGATAAAATGCTACATTAATAATAAGCCTATTCACTTTTTATCGTATTGAAGATTACATACGTTTTCTGCTAAGACAGGACATGTGGTAAGCTGATCCTTAACTATACTTCGTTTATTTTATAATCGGATGGTTAAAAGGCTATTTCAACATCACAGACTAAGCATCTAGCTAAGGCATCCAATCCCTTTTTTGTAATTGAAAATTTTTCAAATCTCGGGATTGAATTTTTTTTTTTGACCGATTTCGAAAAGCCGGGAATTTACGGAATTCACAAAATGAAAAGACGTGTGAACTTTTTTTTAGCTCTCGAGTGAGTTACAAAAAAGTCTCTGGTTGCCTATTTTAAACATTGAGATTTTTGTTCGAATCCTCAATGTTCCAAAATCCCGGTATTGGAAGCCCTGGTCTAACACAAATCTATACATCGATTGAAAAATCAATTTAAATAGTGTATTGGGATTCTAACGCGAGAACTCTACAACTAAAGCCAACAAAGTTGACGAGTCAACCTGAATATTTATTTTTGTATTTTCATTTAAGTATCAAAAATTTACTTGCATGCGTAGCTGTTGAAGACTATTTCATTATTTAACATAACAATAGTAATAATCCTATTCTGAATATTGTGTAACCAAACTATATTCTAAATTAAAACAATTTCCCTCAGGATAAACGTGTGCTATATTAAATATTATAATAAAACCAAAACGTAACCCGAGTAAGTTTTGAATCTGAAATAAATCTGAAATATCTCGCAGTGGCAAACCTTAAAATAGCCCGCCGCCAAAATTGGCAATCAGTCACGCCTAAGGTTCTGGCTAGTGACAACCAACCCTTTGACTCCCACCAACCACCCCTGCCTTGCTACCCGCTTCATCCCTAGCCGTTTTCAGCTTTCACCCTCCTTCTACTATTTTACTTTGATCTACGTACTGGTAGAAGGCATACGTGCTTAATACAGTAACCACAAAAAACATTGACAGCAAAAAAAGTATCTTTAAAAATGCAAGATACTCGTTAAGTATAATATTAATCCAAATTTTCATTAGATTTGTTTGATAATGTTTATTTTTTTATCGTTTTTTTATTTTATTATTTGGTTAAGTCATCTTATATTATTATTTGTGATTTCAACCGCATGCATGTTTGTGATATTTTCAATTCTTCCTACTCAACTTACCCGAAAAATGGAGTGAATTTGAGCTTTTTTATTAGCTAACAAGTTTCTTAAATTCTTCAGTAAAGATGAGTTGAGCAATTGAATGATAACAGTATTTTGTCAAGCATCTTCAATGTAAATAATTCATCAGATGGTCGTATGCTTGCTAGCAAAATTTACTTGAAAAAAATATTGTTATGGTCTGAAATATTTGTTGACTTTTAAATCTGTGTAAAAGTGATGTTTTGATACAATTCACTCGTTTCTGACAAAGTCTTTTTTAATGTCACGTACAGCTTTATAAGAGTACAGCCATTCCATACAAGCTTACTACTTATTTATAAAGGTATGTGTTGGGAAATATTTTAAATAAATATTTGTCTGTTTTCTATATGATAAGCATATTAAATCCAAAAAGGTTTATAAAGATAATAAATTAAATAATATTTAGTTGTAATTTTTTTTTTAAAAAAGGCGTATTTGATTACATTTATTGATCAATGTTTTTTAAAACCTTTTTTTTACAAAACTTTTCAAATAATGTAAGCATTCTAAATAAATACTCTTTTATCGATTAGATATCCTTATGTGATGGAAAAACAATTTGATAAAATCTTAAGCAGTAAAGTTGTAGCCAAAATTAAGCGACTCCAGATGTTTTCAAAATTATAAATTAAAAAATATATTGAGTAATGTATTTTAGTACATAGTTAAAAATACGTAAACGATAATATATAAAATGATCTTTGCATCCCTGGTAAAATATACGATGCATAATATAATATATAAAGCAGACAATCTTTTTCGCCAATAAGTCACAGTTAAAAGTTTCATTATATATTCTGCTCAAATATTAAATTTGTTTAAATTTACTAATGACTTAATTTTATTACTAATTGTATTTATAAACATTTTAAATACTTTAGCATCAAAATTTTTGGTATACACTGTTATGATGGAAAGAGGTATAAATCTGGAAACTCTATGCTAATTTTGTTTATGAAATATGTACTCTGATATAAAAAGGTTAATGTATTATGAATAAAAGTTTTTAAAATTTGTCTGTTAATAGCACTTTTAGAAATTTCATACATTTTTTTAATTAAATAATATTTTATACCTTCAAAGTGTAAAGCCTCAGCCCTTGATTGTCAATTTGGCGTAGGGTTTGTGAATAACATCAAATGGAAGAATTGTGATAATCCATACTTAAGCAAGTATAATACATATCGGGCGTTACTAACAGTAGAAAACAAATCCGTTTTTTGAGCTTTTTTTCTTCGTATACCATATTTATTCTTCATTTAGAATAATACAAATACAACATAACCATTACCCGTTCAACATAATGATAATATAAATGGACCCCTTTCTCATAAAACTCAAAATATTATTGGACATAATATAGCCATTAATAGATACATGCAAAAACATTCTGTTATATTTGTTTAAACTAATTTATTATTGGATTTATATCTTGTAAATAGTTAGTGTAAGGTAGTGCTAGTAAAATAACATATGATTTAATTGATTATTTTGACAAACCAAGCAGAAAGTTGCGGGTCTAAAAATATAAAATTAAAAGTCGATACAGATTTTAACACACTATTTCGGAACGCCAATTACCCTCATTATTTTTATGAAACCACTTGATTTTCTTTAGAAACAGGGACAAAGCAAACAGATCTCTCAAAATCTATAAAATGTAGCAATGAAAATTTGTTATCTTACTTAAAGCTCTCTATGATCTAAGCTCATCATAATATTGTTAAACTAAGCTTATCTATCGAAAGTTACATTATTTGAAGTTAATCTAGTTGGTGAAAGCTTTTGCTGTGCTTTTTATTTAACATGTTTTTATTAATTTTATCAAAGCATTGATTGTCCTGTACATGTAATATAATAATAATAATTTCACTTAGCTAATTTATGTGAAAAATTAAGGCTTGTCTCACATTCGACAACGAATTAAAAGAATATAACTAAAATACAATAGAAAGTTTCTTACAAATTGTCTGTCTAGACTAGCCGTGAGAACAGAAGACTTATGGCATTAGTATCTTAATATGGCACATGTTGAAAAAAGTTGCTTTTAGGACAAAATAAATTATGTACGTAGGTTAAGACAAAATATGTCTACACAAATGGTTTCTCAAACAAACAGCTCGAATCTCCTCACAAACATTGTAACACATACAGACATATGGCATAGTGAATGTAAAACCGACGCATCTGCAAGTAACCTATTTTGTAGATATTAAGGCTTAAAGTTTTTGTTTTCTCAGTAAAAAAGAGTATAAACACATGATGAATGACGTATGCGCATTGCGTAAGCTTAAGGTATGTATTACTCGATCTATTATCTATTGTAAAACCGAATTATGTGCAGGTAACCTTTGTTTTACATTAACAATACATGTAAATCTTTTTATTGTAAAACCTCATTATCATATTGAGTTTCCAGTTATTTCATTTTTACGTTATCAAGTTTATTACTTTTGCAGTTGTTTCACATTAAAATCTAGACATCAAAAAACTTACACTTGTTATGGTTTTACATTCACGGTGCGATATGTATATGAAAAATGATCACTTCAGTATAAATGAGACTGTATAGTGAGAGTATATGTTATTTTCGATGGTTTCGGCGGTAACTTTGTGGAAGTTCATTTTAATTTAAAATAACTTTTATTATTCCACGTATTGTGCTACTAACTGTGACACGTGATTCGCCTCTTTCAGACGCATCCTCAGACTAACTATCGCAAAGTTTGCTTAATTAATGAAGCAAAATTGATTCTAACATTTTAAATTATGAAATTACAAAATGGAGTTTGGGTTTTTTTTCCTGATTGATTGCAGCTCATTAGTATCATTATTTGTATGCTTTATTTCGATTCTATCACTCCCTCCTTGCTTCCCTTAAAATGAAAAAAAAACCCAAACTTCATTTTGTAATTTCATAATTTAAAATGTTAGAATCATTCTTGCTTCATTAGTTAAGCAAACCTTGCGATAGTAAGTTTGAGGATGCCTCTGAAATAGGCGAAACACGTGTCACAGTTAGTAGCACAATACGTGGAATAATCAAAGTTATTTTATATTAATAGTATATGTATTTTTTTAGTAACTATATTTTTATTATTATTATATCAACTCTTAATCAAGAATAAATTTCATCGTGTACAACGGTATGATGACAAATGGTGTTTGACATAAAAGTATAGATAAAGCGCCTGGAAAACTTCATATTGAAAACCAAATAGTATAATACGAGAGACACATTATGTTTGGGCAGTTTGTTTTTTCCAAAGAATTTTGGTCATTTGTCATTTTTTCCCGAAACCAATTTTAATTTTTGTAAAAAAATATGGTAATAATTTTTGGTACACATGTGTTAAAAAGATTAACAATCACTTTTTCATGCACGGCCAATTACTAATTAGCACCCGCGTTACGAAGCTTTTAAAGCAAAAGTTTTTACCCAAAATTTATCTTAATTAATCAATATTATAAGGGCAGTCAGTGGTGGTATCTTGTACCTTCGATTTATCTTAATTATTGCGGTTAACGTGCTAAAGAAGGTAGACAGTCTGCCTTTACTTTATCGAAGAAAACTTAGCCAAGAAAAAAGAATAGTATAATTAATTATATATTACAATATGGCTTCATACTTTCTTTTGAAACATATTATTTTGATATTTTTTGTTCCATGTTCGCTTTCAATGTGGATCATATAGAATTATAGTAAAGCTTATGTCAGCAAAAGTGTTCCCACGAGAACCTCTTTTTACGTGGTTGTGTAATCTTTTTTTAGTAAACTAAGGATAGAATGATAGGGTTAGAACAGGACTACAGTTTATCTCATCACTCTTGCTATGTCTTGTTTTTTAGGGAGAGATTTAACGGTAACCCCACAGATATTCATGTATTAAAAAAACACAATATTCCTTTGTACTACGTCTACATTATTTAGCATTATCAGGACCAATGATGCGATTATTGATTGGTGTTTTATTAAGTACATACTTGTTAAGTTATCATTTATTTTCTTAGAATCTATTCAAATATTTTTTATATCAATAAAATAGGTTTAAAGCATTCCTAATTACAACATTGTTTGGCACTAGTCTGTTGTATGCATACTCAATCAAGAATTTTACAATATTGCTACCACTTTTGTCTGTGGTTTTAGCATACCTATCATAGCACCGTATGCAATATTTTTTTAGTAACATTCATGTTGTCGTTCATAAAGGTCGATTCCATAGTGCATTGGTCAACGTTTATGGGTTCGTTGTTCGTATCCCAGTGATGTCTTAAAAATCCTTCGCACCCTCCCAATCCACCTAAAATAACAGGATGTAGTAATAGCGATTATCTACACAATTTATAATTTTTTGAGAAGGAGAAGGTTTTTTTTTAAATTAAGTTCGAAAAAGAAGATCCATTAGTGCGGTTAGTAAATAGTAATGTATGGTCAATGCCTATCCTGATATTATAATAAATTGTCACTCACGGCTTAGGCCAAGGTTTCTCAACGGTGGGCCTTGTGGCCCTCCACATTTTTAGTGATTAAAGTGGGCAAATTTAAAATTTCTTGGGACTTTGAATTTAAAGTCTGAAAAGAGCTAAAAAAAATGTCCCACGCTAGTAAATTTGGGAAATTTGCAAATTCCTAGGTTTTGAAATTAGAATTTATAAGGTAAGATGAAACAATGATATGGGAGCACAGAAAAAAAAGGACACTCGAAAGGGGCCACGGGCCTAAAAAGGTGGGGAAAAACTGCCTTAGACGATATTAAACAATTATTGGCTTAAAACAAAACTTACGAAATTGTGTCGCTTAAGTTCTTAGTCCAATTATGGGTATAAATATTAATAAAAAAAACGTTTTTTTTTTCTCTGTAATAATTAAAACAAACTGGCTAAAGAAGTTTTTTCAAACGAAAATAAAGTAAAGTTTTATTTGAGTTTGTCTTCTGAATTCTGGAATAACTGACGATAAACATTTAATATCTTTTCGCATAAATATTATAATATTGGGTAACTGTTTTAATACCAACAAGCTTATGAAAATTTGTAATCTTGGCGTCTACAGTTTTATCGTTCATAAACATCCACAAATTGCCAAGAACTGGCCATGTGATGTATAATAAAGCAATTACCTGCAGAGCACGTGTAATGTAAAATAGCATCACATTTTCCTTATCCTTAAGCTAAGTACGTAATAATATTATGTTACAGAACGACGCGTCGTCAGTTTTGAAATTGATATTATAGACAAAGTTTGGCAGAAGAGACGAAATTCGTTATGAAACGCGATGGTCGGATTAGCTTAACCCTGTTTGTGCCAGACACGTGAAATATCATTTCACTTTTCCGTTAGCTTAAGACCGGGTATTTTGTACTGACACCATGTTCGTGTATTGCATATTTTTGTGATGGTTATTTTAATTGATTTTCAAAATAAGTATACAAACCTACTAATTGTTTTTCTTTTCGTGATATGTAGTTTTGAATCAAACAATTTTGTTAACAAAAAAAATGTATTAAAAAGTATTCTCTTCTCAGTTGATAACGCTCGTCATGAGTGGAACCGGTCCTGATCTTTTTAAATAAAAGTGGAATTAGTACTATTTTTTTATATTTTTTAATATAATACCTTTCCGCCAAGTATGGAAAGTGAACACCCTAAAATTTAAGAAAAAAATCGATAAAAGTTATTGTGAGTTTAAATGTTTCCACGGATGATAGCGCAAGAATATTTTGATGCAATAATATGTCAGACGTTTTAATTTATATTACAGAGATTTTTTTTATATTAAATAATTGGAGCTTTAAGTCCTAGGTTTTTCGAGTTTATTTCATTGTTGACTATTTGCGTTCCTTTTCCATCACTGCCAATGGAGGGCGTGATCGTTTTTAAGGTGAGAAATCCACAGTAAAACCAGTTTATGTGGATACCATATGCATTTATACTTTCTTATATAGCAGGGTTTTCCAAACATTTTCTACAATGGAACATTTTGCAAATCCGGAAATTTTAACGAAACACTTGGCATATTTTTTAGGCCAAGTACTTCATAATAGTATTAATACAAAAAAAAGTGTTAATAAAACACTTATTTTTAAATGTGTGGCATCGAGCCTGTTCTTGTCCTGCTTTGCATAAATAAGTTGTTTAAAACAGAAGTAAAACAATAATAACTTGTTTTAACACATTGAGGGATTCTTCTGACAAATTCGCTAAGAAAAAATTTAAAAACATTCAGAATCTCTGATAAAATCAGTCAAATTTTCATAATCACATAGAATTTAGCATGCTGGTTTTGCAGTCACCAAAAATGAATTCCGAGCCAATGAATCATAATTGCTAGTTTTCGGAAAATATTGAAAACTAGTGGTTTTCAAATTATGTGGGTTTTAGCGGAACACTAATTCAAGTTCTGTGGAACACCAGTGTTCCGCGGAACATAATTTGGGAAACCGTGCTATATAACATACCCATATATTATATATACACATGCAAACACATACGCATACAATACATAAAGAATTAATCTATAAAAAGTCATTTTCATGATGCTAAGGATCGTGTTTATTAGTTTTATTAATTTACTGTACTAGTAGAAATAATCTGATCAACAGTAGGATAAATCTTTTTGTTAGTATTATGTATTTGTTTGATTATGTTGCTCTAGAACACGGGTTTCCAACCTGGGGGTCGCAAAAGGTTTTCTGGGGGGTCGCCAACTTTTTTCGATTTTGAATTTGAACAACAAAAGGAGTTTCGGAGACAATCTGGAGAAAAAGTATAGCAAATCAAGGATTTCAAATTCTTTGGGTGTCCCCTAGTCACATAGTTTTTTATAAAAAGGGGTCGCCACTCGACTAAGGTTGGGAACTTATGCTCTAGAAAGTAGATGATAACCATCCATAAGATGTATTTGGCAGAACTGCGAGGTGCTGGAGTTAATTGAGAGAAAGCAAAGAGATTGACGAACGAATGAGGATCTTAGAAGCACCGTAAGCTACAAAAAGGGACCGAAAGATGTTATAATTGAGAAAAAAACTTATTACTAAACTGTTTATAATTTATAGTTAAATATTTATCATGATTTGTTTGTAGCCTGGTGTGTATGTTTATATCAAATACTTGCAGCACAGAAAAGGTTAAGAAACTTCAATATATTGATTAAACAGGATTTGGAAACAGATTACATCATCACATCAAGGCGTCATAATTGACGCAAATAATCCTATTATACAAATATACTGAAACATATTTTAACACCATACAAAAGGAAACTAACAAGCGATAATTATTATTGCTTTGTTGATATTTTGAGTAGAATCACTACAAGAAAGATTGATGTCACCATACAATGCGATATCGTTTTAAAGTAACATTTTGACACTTTAGACTATAGTTTTCAACCCAGCTTAAACTGTAACCGGTTAACCGGTTTATTGTCTGTTTTAAGAAAAACTGAAAACCGGTTTGTTTTGCATAGTTAACCGGAATTTATCGAAAACATCTTTTTGCTATAAGTACAATCAACTTTTATACAACGATTCTTATCTCGGGACCGTGGGGCAGTTGTTAACGTCGTTGACTTCCGTGTCTTATATATAGTCAGAAATTGTAGTTATATACTTATTTGATCTGAGAATATTGTTTTCTCTTAAATTAACAAGGTGCTCGCCAGCCATAATAAAATTTAACAAAGGGCTCGCACGAACCTCTCCGAGCCCCTTCCAGCTCACTCCTGGATCCGGGTAAAAAAAAGACGACTCCATCATTTCATTTTAACTTGTATATATATATACCACCTGTTCATCGTCAGCCTAGCAAACAGTTGCATGACTATGGACTATTGTGGCTTGAACACACATTATTAAATTATTTTTTTAAAGCCGTAATTTTTTTCCGACTCAGACTCCGACTCCACAGCCCTGGTTAAAAGTGTCACTCTTCTCATTGCCACCACGATATGATTAACTTGATGCTTATTAACATCGACACCCATTGTAAAAACACTTTTATACCGGTACGTTGCTTTGGATGGTTAATTGGATAAAGTAGGACACCTTAGAATCAGGCGAGGTGAAATAAAATAGTTTTTAATTATAAGTATTATATGTGCTACTATTGGGTTACTTATGTAATCAAAATTTCGACTGGATTTCAAATTCTAGAAAAGTAAATATCGAATGTTCATCAGTCGAATCAAATTCTCAAATTGATTTTCTCGAAAATTATTTATCACTATTTAATACATTGCTGTATATTTTTTATACAGTTTTTTACTTTTACCAAATTTCTAAAAATATATATCAGAGCGTGATATAAGCAACGCTCTATTGTTTTTAACTAAATTTTTACCAAAAGCTTCCGATAACTCATTTTCTGAAAACCTCAAAAAGGCTTTGATAGCTCGACAAAATCGAACAAACACTGTGCTGAAAAATTTATTGCACATTTTCCGCTTTATGTTTTAGATGCAGCTAAAATAAAAGTATCTACCAGATTTAACTATCAAAAATTGACCAACAAAATGGTATTTAGTGTATTTTTTGTACAGAAGATTCAAAGTATTAATGAATCGTTCAACGCGTCAATATCCAAAGCGAAAATTTAAAAAATAATAAAAAGTGTCGAACAGTAGATTTTTTATGAATAATAAAGCGCATATGGTTTATTTATTCTGCAGTTGTAGTATGCACAAATACAATGAATACTGTATATTTTAAGCAGTTACAGTATACACGAGTGAACAAATTAAAACTTCGAAAAGTCAATTTGTACATTAGCTATACAGACGTCGTTACATTATAAACAAACTTAAAAATAGTTGTAGAGTTGCCAGTAGGGCATCCGATCCCGATATTTGTAATCTTGGGGTTGAAAATTTACCATAAAATCGTGAATAAATTCAGGATTTGGGATTGAGATATTGTAGGCACATTTCAATAATTTTTGCTTGCCTATTTTCAAATCCTGTAAATTTACGGATCTCCTAAAATGAAAAATTGTGAGAATTTTAGCAGATTTCAAAAAAAAAAGTCACTGGCCGGTTTCAAAAACCCAGGAATTTGCGAAATTCCGTTTATGAAAAAATGTGGGACCTTTTTTATTTGTATTTATTTTGGCTCTCGCGGTGGATTTCTAAAGTTTTTAGTCACTGGTTTATAAAAATTACGATTTTTTTAGCTCACGCGCAGATTTCAAAAAAAAAACCACTGTATAACCTTCTGTGCAAATGTATTTTTTTTTCAAGCCGTTTTTCTATTCAACATACTAAACTAGACCAAATCATTTAGATACAAATTCACAAATTAGTTGAGCCCAGTGAGTCACTACTTTTTTAAAAATACTTATTTAAATTTTTTACTTTACTTTAAATTATACAAAATAATATTTAATATTTTTTTAAACTGAATTTATTTGTTTTCCATTTTATTGTTACAAATGAATGCTCGTAAATTTTATGTATTTTTAATTAAATTTTCTTGGTGGCACCCTTAAAAAATAACCGCCAGACGATATGAAAATATTCTCCACCCTTACGTTGACCAGAGATTTTTTTTTATTTCGTGGTTTTCTTCTAGTGCTTGCAATATTTATTTGTCATGATTTGAAATTACATTTTACATTTCCCAGGCATGAATTAACACAACAATGACTAAACTTGAATGAATAACTCGTATTTGATTACTTTTGCAATACAAAAACTATGCAATCAAATTAAAAGCACAAGATATTTTAAAAAGTCTTCTAGAAAACGTTAATAAAATATAACACTTTTTCGTTTGAAACACTTCAAGCTTATATTTAACTTTAATCAAGAAAAGTGCATTTTATTTTAAATGGAAACGCAACCGCGAATTTTTAATACTTAAAGTGACATCGTCATAATGAATTTTCCAGACGTACTTAAATAAATGACTGCTTGAATTTCAAATTCATAACATAAAAATTGTAATGGATCTTTTATGAGTCGTTCAATTTTAAAATATGTCAACTGTACTTTATATTAAAACGGGATGTTATAATTTTTTATAATAACAGAAATTTCTCTGGTCTTAATAAACCTAAATCTATAATATTATATTTACTTATTGGGAGTATTTATTACCTTTGTTAAATTCAATACAAATAGCAATGACACTAGCTATCACTTTTATAGTGTTCATTATGAGTACTTACTGAAAAGGCATTATATTTAAAAAAATGTAACATTCATTTGTACTACTTTCACTTTTATTATTGTAAATTCTTTTCAATACCAATTGTTTATTGCAACTTTTCTATTTCATTTTTTTTACGAATAACCCTGAAAAATTATGTTTTCTGATCAGTTGATAATATTCGTCCTGATATTTTTAAATAAAAGTGGAAGTAGTACAAATGAATTTTGTATTTTTTGAAAATATAATCATAATATTAAATATTAATAGCTTTTACAAAGTATGTTTTTTGAAAATATCATTTTTTAAATAAATTTGTTTTTAATTGTTCAACCTTTCTCAGATACTTAGCTTAGAACCTAGAACTTTATTTCAAATCCTTACAGAACTATTTTTGTTGTTGTTTAAAATTAACCTATTCTGTAGAATTATCTTTAATAACACGTTGAAAAGCCACACTTTCATAGATTATTAGGTTTATAAATCAATACTCAGCTATTATATGCAATCTCACTGATAACAAAAACATACATTTTAATATTAATAATATCTATTTTATATAATTGCCTATACTTAACTATTACATTTTTGCTCCATATGTAATGTTACATAAGAATTTAAGTTTGCGATATTTTAAATAAATATATAAGATTTTATCCCAGGATTTTTTCCAAGCCTACTAACTGTCTGAAATAGAATACAAGTCCATTGGTTAACAAGCTGTCCTCAAAAGCTTTATATTTTATTATTCTTACGCACCCCATAAATATATGTTAAGAGACTCCTAAAGCTTTAATCAGCGATTTATCTTTTATTCGAACACGATGAGTGAAAAATTGTTGTATATTCCGAAAACAACTCGTAAACATTTGGTCAATAAAGGCAGCTTATATTTTACCTGCAACATATTATTTCCTTGTGTTCAACGTTCCTTCAAAACACATTTTCTCCACCTATGGAAATAAACATCTCACCCTGGAAAATGTAGTCAAATAAACAACGGGATTTCGATATCTTGGGGGAACCCCTGGAGACCATTATCATATTCTTCCTCTCCCGCGTAAATCGATCAGTCCCTCTGTGGATAATAAATTATTATAGTAACGTGGCACCTACATATAATACAACACAGGTTCTACAAGGTCACAGAAGGGTTACGGTAGAAATATTGATGTTAATATTATTGGCGGAACCGGAAAAAGGTCAGTGTTTTTTGTAACAAAATGTAAGCGGATAAAGAAAAATTTAAAATTTCAATTGTTTTCGCTGTTCAGTTTTTAACATATAAAATCATATTTTTATGATAAAACTGAAAACGTTTAAAATACTCCCGTAATCCGAAAATGATAATAACATGTTTTTTATTCTGATTTAACGGCCACCTTCTTTAGCGAAAAAAAACATCAATATATTACAGTTCCTAATTTTAGTGATCATAATAATTATATTAAATATTTTTTATGAGGTTATCACTAAGCTCATAACACGTAATTTTAAAGAGATAAAAAAATGTTTACCAAGTTTCTTAAATGTCTATAAACTGTTTTTGAATACGGATCTAGTCTATAAGTATCGTTTTGGACCGATAATTTCATATCTGCTCTATTAGTTGCTAATATTTTTACTCTCTTTTTTAATCACTTGAAACCAAATACTGATTTTGAAGAAGAGTGCATATTGCGCATGTAATAAAAATATGCAATGACTTATGAGACAACTTAATATAAGACCTTATAAGCATGGCTGTAGATTCGTGTAAAAAAGACGACTCCGACTCCCACTTCGACTCCAGCTTTAAAATAAAAAACGATGAAAATAATTTCACTTTAACTTATATGTTTGTATGTAATCAGATCATCTTTAATCAGCCAATCATTCAATGCCAACACTATGGACTATTATGGTTTAAATACATATCATTAATTTTTTTTTTGTAGCTCGTTTTTCCGACTCTGACTACGACTCCAACTCCGACTCCACAGCCCTGCTTATAAGCCATTTACTAATGGTAAATTTGAGTTAACCCGTGCATTTGAATGCTTGAAAATACCAAATGGAGAAACTTGGTTTGTTTGTGAGAAAGTTCATTGAATTGTAAAAGCAGCCTCAATCATCGATACCTTGAATGAGATCAATAAACGTTTGAATACAGGTGCCTGGTGCAAAGTTGTGTGAGACTGAACTACGCTCGATGGTGATTGATAAAAAAATATTAAAAAAAATACTTATCTGTGTTATAAAATTAAACACTATCTAGATACGACATCTTTAGCTTAATTGAAATAATCAATGCAAACCAAAACAGGCTTCTACATTTTTGGCAGCGATGAGCTCGTGTTAGCTACTCAATAATAATTATTTTCACTGCATATTCTCTCTTATGTATATACAATGGACTCGGTCATAAACTTCGCAATTAAACGTGGAGGAGGCGGGCTATGAAGAAATTTATATCATTGTAAAATTTATTGTAAAAATCAATAGGAAAAACAAACCAAATTATAATTAGGTTCAAACAAATTTACAGATTAAATATTAAATTTGGCGGATTGTAATAAAAAACCATCGTGATGACTGAGACTCTCTAATCTGAAACTAAATGTTTCAGCTCAGTATTTTAACTTCAAAACGGAAACCAAGGAATAATCGCCAATTGCTTTTACAGCGAAGTATTTAAGTATATTTTTCATTTTAACTGACCTTCTGTTTCGTTGCCCATGAAGTCTGACTTATATTCAATATTTATAACAACTTGGTGAATGCAAATCGTAAAAGCCTATTTTTTTTAAGCAATAGCAATTAATGTCGAAAAATCGACTTTTTATCTCGGAAAAATAACACACAGAAGCAGTTTAATTGCCGTTTATTACAGTTAATTTTATTATTGTGATTGTAATATTATAAAATATACTGTAAAAAAATCCCAAAATTAGAAATTTTTTCAAATGTATTGTTGGTGATCACTCTAACTTTATTGTTCTTTGACGTGATTGTAAATTAGTAACATATATTTGTAAGACGAAATAAAAAAAAATGATTTCAGTCAATTTAGCGTCATGTATTCATATTTCTGTAACCAATTGTTTTTTACACCCTTTATATTTATCTTGGTGTTGTATAAATAGTATTGTATTAATCGCATATTCTTATCAATAGAAAATACTCGTCATAACGAACCCGGTTTTAACCATATTAAATAATAAAATATATTCTGGGACACACAGCTGTACTCGATTAAAACCAAATGCCACTTATTCAACGCTTGCATTTTGCCGCTACTGCTTTACGGTTGCAAATCACGGCACCTGACAAAGACTCAGAAAAACCGTATACTGAGCTTTGAGAACAGATGCTTGCGTCGGATAATGGGGGTGAGGTGGTTTGATTTTGTGAGGAATTTCAGAGATAAGGGAGCGTACAAGACAGCGTCCCGTTACGTCAGTGGTTATGGATAGACGTTGGAACTGGCTGGGTCACGTGCTGTGGATGCCTCCGGAAAGCCTCAATCCTGCCTGCCTCTTCTTTCGACCATTGGGATTCCGGCGTCCCGGACGTCCGTCGGGTACTATCCATAGGATTTACTCGGCGGAACTTAGGGATGCTGGCATGTCATGGGAGGAAGCAAAGCAATTGGCGGGAGACAAGGAAACATGTCGGTGCCGCGTGGCGGCCATATGCTCCACATAGGGAGCGAACATGGCCGAAGAAGAAGAAGTAATAAAACATAATTATTAGAAAAGATTGTTTTTCTTTTTGTAATTAATTATTTTTTTGTAATTTTTGCCTTTTCACCAATATTTGAAAGTAAACATCTTTCGAAAAAATGCTCTAAATTTATTTATGCATCATAAAGTGTAGTAGTCTTAGCAAATCCACTATACAATAGTTATTGTCTGTCGAAAATAGAAATTTGTAATTCACCAGAACCCCAAATATTTACGTGATTGTACTTAAAATTCAAATAGAAAAGTTTTACCATTTTACTACTTTACTTCTTAAGAGCTCGTTAATAAAATGTCTTTACACCAAAAATATACTGTCAACACTATAACAGTTAACCTTTAATGTTCAATAAAGTGAAACTACGATAACGCACAGTTAACTGATACAACAAATTCAATTCCCAACGTGACAATTTATCGGTTGCAGTACATCGCACAATAGATTCAATGCAATTTGTTAAACAACCATCAAACAACCGCCCGTGACAATGAACAGCTCCGTTGAGACAATGCTATTGAAATCCCATCGGTTGCATTACTGCGAAGCAGTACGCGACCAACATTACAACGGTGACAATTTAAAACACATAATATGGATCATAGGTCTATTTGAAAGCAGAAATAATTTCCCAATAAACTTTTTCCGTCAATACACGAGCTGTTTACGAAGTTTTGCATCATTTAAATATGGGTTGATGAGAGGTGAAGTGAGCCGACTAGAAAAATGGTAAAACTTTTTTCTTGGACTTTTAAGTACAATTACGTCTTCATTTGATGTTTTGGTGGATTGCAATTGCATATTTTCATTTTACCAAGACACTATTACAATCAGTGGTGTAGTGGGGCCAGGTCGGTGACCTGGCACCTGCGAATGAGGAAGGCGCCCTGCCACCTTTTTGACTTGTAACTTAATTTTCAAGTGCATTTATTGTTAAAACATGTAGTTTTTTTTTAAATTCTAACGGATATAAAAAAAACAAAAAAAGGAAAAAATCAATGACCGACTTTGTACTTGTTTATTTACCACTTCACCACTGATTGCAATGTGTATTAACTGAGGTAACTTCACTTTTACGATACTTTTAGATGTGTAGAATATTAGAACGCATCTAACTTATTTTTCTAAAATACCACTTGGCTCACTTCACCTCTAATGGGCCCACACAATTTACTACAGAAGATATTTAATTTAATGTTGGGTTAATTTGTAGAGCAATTGCAACGATAAAATCATTTATTTGGCTAAATAAAATATTACGTGTCGTTAATGGGCCACAACTTTTATGATCGAGTCACTGACTGTATTAATTATTTTTTTGCAGGTATTTACTTTTCAAAAGCATGGGGAACGTATTTCTCTAGATTTCCGAATTTGTGCCTATTGATAGGATTTTAGTCATCTCACTCTAACTCCGCTCGTCAAAACGAGATAGCAAGCGGCACATGCCATAGCCATACAATAGAACTGCATTCGCTCTGTCTCGCTCATTCGACTAGCGCTGTCCCGCATAACACTTTACGCACGCAAAGTAAACCTTCAATTGGATCACGAGCTTGACATGTTGGTTGTAGAGTGTTTAATTTAACTTAAAATTTAATTTACAATTACCTCTTTGTTTTCCACAATAAATTGATTGATCTAAATGTAAACGCATGATTTATTGTTATTTTTTTCAACGTTCATTGAACATTTATAGCTAATTTAGTAAATTTTGAAAAAAACGTAGTTGTTAAACGGAGAGTTGTGAGTGTTTCCTACATTTGAAAAAAATAAATAGCACATTTTGGTTGAAATTAATAAATTTATTTAAAAAAAATTAAAGGTCATTTTATAAGAAAGCCACTACTCCTTCTTTATTTGATACTGTAAAACCATAAAGAATGCTTTAATCGACAAAATATTTTAAAAATCCTATTTGGCTAAATTATGTCCATTTATACGAATATTTTTCAAAATACGTTACATTTTGTTCTTAACTTTTTCGTTACCGTAAATAATTAATAGTAATTACCTAGCAGGCCAGCTATAATTTGCGACTATTAATTTAATTAGTTATTGACGAGATAACTCGTATTTGGTCTGTTGAGCACGAAAAAATTCACGAGATATCTCGTATGTGGCAACCATCGAGTTAATTATAAATAAAGATGTCACTGTAAACCGTTTCATTCACCTATAGGAACATTTTTTGTATGATACTTAAACGCTGTATCCTTTCATGTAGTCACTGAAAAAATATCAAATTGACGCTTGGGCTTAAGTTATTTTTTCGTTACAAAATTTCACTTACTTGTATGGCTTTTTTTCATGGAAAGAATAATACAGGTGAATCATGGACTTACCTGGAAACAAAGAAAAATATTATTAGTACATTAATGTGACATCTAATATCTCTCATACAGACCACAATGCTTATAAAAGTCTGTCTAATTTTGGGATTGCTAAAAAAGAAAATATATAATTACGGTAACTAAGGATTGCATAATTGGGTTATCACAGGTATACAAAAACATTTTTGTCGAAAGCAATAATGACTGATTTACACAACGTCTGAAAATGAATTATTCATTCAAATAAAATTAAAACGAAATTTTAAGCGAAACGAGTTTTTATTTTTCAAAATAAATATGGAATTTGTACAAAAGATCGTTTTATTTCTTAACACTATTAAATCTTTCGTCATAAATGATGGAATTTATCAAACATAGTAAAATCTTTTTGCAAGCACGTCCTGATCCAAAAAAGCTTCATTAGAAACAATGCTAAGTGATATCTTGATTTTCATTAACAAAATAAAATTATTTTGTATATATTTGTTTATTGAATTTTAAAAAAGTCGTGATTCCGAGTTTAGTTATATCAGTATTGCAACTCTTTGTCCAATTCATTAAATAAGTACATTTTGAGTGAAACAAAATTTAAAATTACAGCTGTAAAATATAATAGAAATAAACGCTTCCTGAAATATTACGAAGTGACTACAAGGGGTGAACAATAATTTTTGAAGTCAAGTTGTCAAAAGTTTGCAAAGCAGGGTGGGGTTGGATGGAAAGGCTTTTTTAAGGCATTCAAGAGCCACCCCCGAATAAAGTAGCCAGTGACAATGGCAAGTATCAACTACCTACTCGCTTAGTATTATGATCAGTTTTTAGAGTACTTACTTGCTATAGCAATTTACTTTTAGACACGTTTCAAAGAGTTGTATAAACAGTACAGTGCTTCTAAGTAATCTTTAAGCTCAATAAGTGATAAGGTAAAGATTTAATTTATTTTATTTGACATGTAATTATAGCAAATATTATAGTTCTTACAAGAAAAATAGTATGAAAGTGAATACAGAATTTAAATTACAAAATCATATATATAACCTGTTTTTATTATATATTAAAATTACGATATCATTCTGACTACGTTATTAAATCTAAATACGTTTTTTTATATAGAACGAACGATTACCAAGTAGAATCTTTTTAGAATTTCAATCAATCTAGAATAAATATGGTTTGATGTTGGTTTGTATTTTATGACAGCCGATTAAAAATCAAGGCTTGAAAAAAAAACTGTTATATTTAGTATCAATATTTAAAAAAAGTATATAGGCTCTTTAAAAGGCAATGTCGGCATCTGTAGTCTAATAGTAGGAGTTAAGGTTTATCGATCAGATGGGTATAGTCAAGTCTCAATAAAGCCAAAATCAAATTCATTAAGATGGTTTCAATCTAATATTTCAGATATTGGGCGTTGATGTTAAGTGACTTCATACATTTTCGTCCCCTAACTGTAATCCCGAATATCATTAACTACCATGATAAATAAATGTGAAAAATTAAATTTATTTGATACAAGAAAAAAATTGATAATAAATATCAACAATTAAATTAGAAATTTGAATCATTCAAATTATGTACACTCCCACAGATTTTGTCACTAACGACCCGGGTTTCGCCTTTCGGCATCTTCGGGCGTTCAAGCGCACGGATGAACTTGAACTGAACGTTACGTTGAACTGAACTGAACGGGTCGTTAGTGACAAAATCTGTGGGAGTGTACATAATTTGAATGATTCAAATTTAATATTGAAATTCCACCAAGCACCTTCAGTCGAAATCTTAAATTAAATTATAAATAACACATCAGCTAAATTCACAGAAATATAGTAATGTTTTCAATTTGTGCCAGTAAAATATGACAATAAAAGAACATCGTTTATTTTTTTTGTTCTTACTGGTGGTGTAAGCAATGTGTCTCTTAAGCTTGTATTAGTTTATAATATCATATGTAATATTAGATTGTAAATATCGCATTTTTTTATAAACAACAGTCCTTAATCCTTGGGAGTAGAAATTTTATACACTGCGTTCAATCCCTAAGGACATGAGCAGAGTATAAAAAATCATACAGCAAGTCCATACCACACATTGAGGAAAACAGTGTGTGCTTAGAAAAAGATGCAAATGAGAGGTTCATGTTGTTGATTTATTCCGTCTACAAAAAGACACGCGAGGTATTTGTATGCACAGGACGAGTTTTTTTATTATTTCATATTCCGCCTCATTTCTAAAACCGTTGCCGCACTTGGTGTGTTTTATGTTAGCTTTTCCTACCCTGTAAAATATACACAGAATCTTTTTTATGTATTCAAGCTACTGAAAACACGTCCGAAAATACCTCATCAATAGCATTTCTTCCTAGCCACTATTTCTGACTATCCTTACCACCTTTAATGTCGTAGACCATATATGGGCAACCACGGGCCCGCCGGGCTATTTTGTCCGGCCCTGATTCATCTCAGCGAAGTATTAGAGAAATAAATTAATAGTTCCAGGGAGGGATTAAATAATGGAGATGAGACGGGCGCTTGCAATAGCTCCACTCTACTGGTTCATGATCACCACCATATAAGAAATAGCAACGAGTTTTATTTAATTTAATATTACTTTATTATTATGCTTAATAATTTGGTTCGGCCTTTGACTCGGAGACAGAATAATAATTTGGCGCCAGACCTAGGAAAGGTTCTCCGTGCCTGTCCTAGAACTATCTTCGTATACCTATCATCTTTCTCTCCTTAATATCTCGAAAAAGAGAAATTGAGCAACAAAGTAACTAAAAGTTCTCGGACAAAAACTCTCCATTAGAGGGATATATGATCTACATTGGGAGAAGACATGGATTAAAAAAACATCGAAATTATCCATTCACCTTTGTCAAATAAACCAAAAAAATGTATTCGCACTCTTTGAATAAAAGGAACGATATTATATAATACAAACATTAATTTTCGCCTGCTGTGGCCCAGGTGGTTAGAGCTTGCTCTACCAATCACGCAGGTTTGGGTTCGATTCCCGGTGAGATCACAGTGAATTTGAGAATTATTCAATTTAAAGCTATGATCGAAGACTGGGAGTCTTTGATGTCAATTCACACTATTTCCTCCCCTCCCATCTTTCTGATCCTGTAATAACTGGGTGTAGCAATAGCGATTAGTCAACCACTAGTCCTGTTCAAGCCTTATCCTTCTTTCCCTACTATTCACTTTTTAAAAAACTGCTGTTGAGATACCTCCATTAGAAGGTCATATGCTTCACTTTGGGAGCGGACAGGGATAAAAAAAGATTAATAAGTTTTTCATTAAAGTATTCTTGTCTTAATTTTCAATATTCTTATCAAAATTATATTGCTTACTTACAATAATCACTTTTCGTTAATGTTGTTTACAGTACAGTATCAAGCAAACAGATACGTTAAAAGTGTTTCTATGATCTAGTACACGAATACGTAGAATACATGCATTGTGTTCCTCATTACAGTATTGTTCATTTTCCATGAGACACCGCTGTTAGTATTACATCGGCTGGGGTGTGTTCACAATATAATACAAGCCAGAGTCGATTTGTCGATTCTGTCCTCATTAGGCGTCGGTAATTAAACATCAAACGGGAGCCTTTCTGCTAAGTGATTAAGTCACGGGTGTTGTGTGTCAAAGGATCGCCGTTTGTATTCAGCGAGGAACAGTTTTCTGGCGTGCATGCGGATATAGATGGAAAATATATTGATAGAGGAAAAACCGAGATACTGTAAAGCATTTTAAGAATGTTTGTTTGCGTTCTTTCTCTGACTTGATAAATTGATATTTTCTTTTTTTTATTATTTACTAAGTAAGTAAGCTTTGTGTGTATATATTAATTGCTATAACTTGGACTTTATTTGTAATTTAAATAATAAACTGATATGCTCATCTGACGTAGTAGATGTGGTGTAAAAATAATGTTTCCACAGCTCGTTTGCTTAGTTTTTTACGAAGAAGGTAATAAATTTGTCCCTTTTTTTAATTACTGACCAGGGGGAAATTCTCATAATGGGTAAATGCGAGTTTTTTTTAGCAATTTAAATATTTTTCAGCTCAGGTAACACAGCGTGAAACTGGGCTTTTCTAGCGCTTTAAAAATAAGTGATATATCAACGTAAGTGAAAATAGTAGGTACCTACCCTCTACGAGTGTAAATTAAGGATTTTTCAACAACCTTCGTTAAAAAGAGACCGGAGCTCAAATAATGCGACAAAGAAAATCATTCTGCGACACTTATTTAAAGTATTTTAAGTTTTTCAGTAAATCTGTTTTATGCTCGAATTCATTGTAATAAAATGAATCATTATGGAATACACTTAATTGTGTTATTTTCTATAATAAACTGTTTTTTCTAATCCGTTTTTAGATATATTATATAAAATAACAGATATAAAAGACTTATTTTGTTAATGAAATAAATTTCTTCTAATCAAAAATTGTTATTATGGCCGCTTTGTATTTGCGATTCATGATGTCAATACAATATCTTAAATTCAACAAAAACATTTGTTAGTATATATTCTTATTCCATATTTTTTTGCGGATATACTTGACCAGGACAATAAAACATATTTACTGTTCAATATTTAGTATTTTTTTATTAGAGAAATCCAACATATATTTTTATACATGGTTTAATTTGTGAGGAATTATTTTAAACAAAACGAAATATAAAGAAATGCTTAATCGCACAGTTGAAAAATAAAAAATATTTATAAAAAAATCAAAATCATAATTTTTTTCTGGAATAAGACACAGTGCTACTTTTTTCAACCAACATGAAAGTAAAAAATAAAAAAGCCGGCAATATTTTTACTCACAACCAAAGTATGTATTGAAACAAAGTTTTAAATTTTAAAAAATCATCAATAACAATACGAATTACTGAAAGCATTTAAGCACTTTAAAAATGATATGTTCAACATAAATCTAAAAATAATGATCTTAAAATAACGTTAAGACTTTTTCCAAGTTGTAAACTTATTTAAGATCTATGAATTATATTTTTCAGGTCTTACGTATATAAAGGTAAATGCGTGTAGCACTAAATAATATGTAATAAAACAGAAATTATAAAATGAAAGTTATTGTTATTTAAACTCCTGAATGGCTTAGTTATAATCCGATTTGGATATATTTGTAATTCCAGTTTAAATATTTTACAAAATTCAAGAAACAAAAAGAAAGAAATCTGGAATAAAAAAAACATTGATTGAAACATACAAATTTTCTTTTACACTTTTATTCTGTATTTAAAGCGTTCAAAAAGATCATAGATTATTTTATTATTGAAAACAAAATTAAATTAAAAGTCGAACAAAAGTGAACGCTTCCCTGTAGTTATATGTACTAATTAGTATTTCAGTATTTTATATATCTACACTATAAGAATACAAACTTATATACTTATGAAAAATCTCAGTTGATGTTTGCTGAAAATATTAATTATGTGGGCGTGTGAGTAAGTTCCAAGAGAACTAGATTAAATTAAATTTCTCATTCTATTTTTCCAGAGTCAGGATGCAAAAAAAGAGAGCTTTGATATCTTTAAGATCTCTTTTAAAGGTATGTCGGAATCATATACATTTTATAACAGTTGATATAACGAAACAGCGAAATTAGAAACTATAGTTACGTAGACGAGTTGTTTGTGATTCTTAGTTACGTTGCAAAGCATTTATAAATCTAATTTTCATTCATTTAAAAACTTGTTATCGAAGTGATAGTCTGTGATCCTTCAAAATTTCTTACAACCATACGATTCTGAAATATAGAGTATAGAGGGAGTTATAAATTAACCACTAGTCATACTCTAGCTTTGTACTTTTACTCTCTTAAAAATCGAGGTTGAACAGCTTGAGTACCAAGTAGTTCACGAAGAACAATTTTTGTAGAGATTAGTTTCATTCGGAGCAATTTGCTCTTCAATTGAAGCGGAAAAGGTTAAAAAAAAAAACAATATGAAAATGAAAAAAAATACAAGTTTGTTGGCACATACAAATATTTAGTTGGTTGGTCATATATTTACTTTCCTACTTTGGTAACTTAACCGAAAATGACTCCCGGGCCTACCACTTTAGAATGATTTATTAAGGCTGTAATTTTTCTTTTTTAACTTCTTATCAGGCGTCTTAGAAAATAAACTTATATCTGATGAATGGCTTCTTTCCAGTCCTGCTGCAAAACTATGCAGTGGTCTTCTTCCAGTGATCCTTCCGGAGTATTTGTGCCTTTTGTAACTGACAGGACTTTCATCCAAGTACATAAGTTCTCTCTTTCTTTTGACGCTGCATAAAGATACGGCATCCGGTGACGAGTTTTCATTAATTTTCTTGTCTGGAAAAAAATATAATTAATTTCATCCATTTTCACTTGTAAGTGATATTGAATAAATGACAGAATAACGACTCAACTGATATCATAGAGTTGTTTAAATTAATGAACTAACAAATAGGTGGTGATTTTTTAAAATTTCAATTTACCAAATTAACTCAAAACTCACTTGTAAAAAGACACTTTTTTAATATCTTAAAAAAATGACTAACACAAATTTAACACTTAACTTTCCTATTGCTAATGGAACTCGTTATTTTTTTGGCTCTGTTCAGTCTTACCATGTGAGTAAAATTGCATAATTTTTAATTTTCTCTCTACTTTTGTGTATTACCACACGTTTTGTTACTAATGATACAAGGTTTCGAATTTCGATATCTTCAGGCATTTAAGTGCACTGATGTACTTGAACTGTGGCTTGGTAACTAGTTTTTTTTTAGTTAAAAAAAAACATATATATTTGATATTACAGCTTACGCCAATGCGTCAAATATTTTGATGCTGAAAGATCATACGAGATATACTCGATGAGAATTTTTGCAAGTCACATGAGATTAGCTCAAGGAGAATTAACTTCACAAAAACCCTTGTCTTAGATCTCAAATTAAAATTGAAAAAAGTCCAATTTAGCATTGACCTTACCGGGAATCGAAACCAAACCCCCCTGATCGGTAAAGCAAGCTCCAACTAGACCACAGCGGGCGACACACGTTTCGTCACTAATGATAAAAGGTTTCGACTTTTAGCATCTTCAGGCATTTAATTGCACTGATGCACTTGAACTGTGGTATTGGTAACTATATGTATTTTATGTAAATAAAAAATAAACTATTACTAAAACGTAGCTAAAACTATTAATGACGATATAGATTAATTTTAATGGCGTTCAATCAATTTGTAATTAAATAACATGTAAATATCGTCAAAAAGGAATTTGAAAAGTCATAACATGTGAATTTCTATTAATTTATAGTTGGTATTTTTATTGGTTTTATCTTTTAATGTTTAATAGACATTATATGTGTCATATTTATTTGTAGCTATTTTTTATTGCTACTGAAAATACACTTCTTACCAAATTCGGTTTTGAATAAGATTGGATTTTTTGAATAAAAAGTATTATTACTCATAACAATAATTGCGTAAGCTTTTCGTAGATGAAATTTAAACGATATTAATTTCATTACAACAGAGTTTTAAGTAAACAAAAGTAAATTATTATGATACGTAAGTAGTCAAGAAACGTATTCCCGTGTTTAAAATTAATATTATATGTCTGTTTAATAATCTAATATTAACTTTTGTTATCGTATTGACGTATTAAAACAAAGCTTGTTATTTTATATTACTACTCATTTATTACGCCCATATTAAATTTTGTGTGTTCAACGCTTCGTTTTAATTAAAATTGTTGTCAGAAGTCGTCGAAATAATATTCTATATGATACTTTCTACATTATTTTAAATCAAGAAGTAAAATTATTAATTAAACTTGTTTTACAATAAAATAAAGATTAACAAATTGTTTTACTCTACAGTCTTTGTTGGTAGTTGTGACACTTCTTATTTCACAACTTGGGCGCTAACTCTGGTGATTCTTTTTTTGTATTGATTTTAACGCTACGTCTTACCTGGGCGAAGTCACTACGAACGCGATTGGAACACGGCTTAAAGCGAATCAAAATATCAAACAAACTGATCGCGGCGTGCGTTTTGTCACGTGGACACTTCTACAGCGGTGGAGACCATTTAATATTTTCGTGCCGCACCGAGTCGTTTTCCATTCGCTTTGATTTCATCCACGTAAGACATGCAGTTATTCTTAAATTATTAATGATCGAATGTGTTTATTTTCTTTTAAGTATTGAATAGTTACAATATTAATTACTGGTTTTCAGAGAGGAAAACTTCATCGGATAAGTAATTAGTATTGTTTGTGTATTACCTTCCCCAGCGTTTATAGTTATGATAAAAGAAGAGTAACATTGAAAAAAGACTAAGACAAAGAAAAAGACATTATAAATTATCGTACAGTCTTCACACACTTCACCTTTAAAGATCAGATAAAATATGAATGGGTGAATGTTGTAGACATCGTGTCTTTGTATTGAAATCCATTAATAGATTTAAAAAAAAACCTCTTTCTTCTGATTATGAAACGGTAAGAACAGAAAAGGCAACCCTAGACTACACTCGGCTACGACTTTTGGTTATTTAATACTTGGAATAAGTACATTGAAATAAATACAATGCTATAACGTTCTGTAAAAGCTTTCGTATGAGAAAAGCACTTATGATAAAAAGCTTTCCGCAACTCAAACATTAAACATGACCTTTACACACATAAACGATCTAAATTTGGAAAGTTTAACATAATTTGACCATTAAATAAATCTCCATTAATTTACTTAAAACATACGCACAATCGTACCTGTTTTTGGGAATACCACACTTACCGTTGTGTCCCCAAACGACCCACTTCAGACCTCTGACGAGTCTGGACCATACTGTTGTCGACTCGTCCTCCACAGGCTTTTTACTATCACTTGATTTATCATTTGTATAGTAAACCAACTTCTTCGTCTCTGTCATTGAAACGATCCTTTTAGTTACTTGTATATTTAATTGCAACTCGGTAGAACAACTTTGCGTAGAAAAGGCCGACATTAAATTTTCATTTATCGCCTTGGCAATTTGTTTAGATAAATCATCGACAATATTAATGTTTTGAAAGTTTTTCACCGTATCGTCTTGCAACAGACACGTTTTGTAATTGTCCGAATTTGTGATGTCGCTGTCTGACATTGGCGACATTACAACTGACTGCGTTTCACTGATATCGCCTTGTTGCAATATCGGCGAGCCATTTGCGCTTTCTATGGTCGTTGGGCTTTCATCTTGTTTGAAATTTATCGCTCTAGCTGTCAAGATGGCGCTACCGGTTGAATCGGTTGTGGGCGGAGTCGTTTCCTGTATTGTCTCCGGCCTCACTTGTTTAGGGGTGGATGTCCGAGACTCGAAATTGTTGATCATCGCTTGGAATCTTGGGGTTCTTGAGCGCTTCGGGCGAACTATTCCAGGGGTTGAGATTCGCTTCGGCTTGAGAAACTCTTAAATGAAATATCAAATTTTTTCGTTACAAAAATAAATCAAATCAATCTTTCAAATTGTTAAAATGTTAATAATATATATTTGTTTGAAACGTTGTCTCATAAACTCGTATCAAACACTTTGTCAAGGAACAAAACTCTTCGAACTTTACTTTGACTTAAGCTATCCTTTGAATTTTAACCAAACCTCAAATGAATTCTCTAGAGCAGTGGTTTTAAACTTTTATTTTACTGCGCCTCCCTTTGCAGAAAAAAATATCTACGCGCTTTCCCATCCTTTATTTCATATTGTAATGAAGACACATATTAGCCATTTAGCTGCCGTAAATAATTAAAAGTAATTACCTAGTACGTCGGCTATAATTTGCAACTATTAATTTAAATAATTAGTGACGAGATAACTTGTCTCTGGCGCGCTGAGTACGAAAACTTTTACGAGATATCTCGTCTGTGGCAGCCATCGAGTTAAAGAGTAAATAAATATTTTGGACTGTTAGCGCCTCCCTTTGCAATAGTCCACGCCTCCCAGGTTGTAAATCGCTGCTCTAGAGTCTAGATCCACTATTTTTTTGATCTCGATCCATTTTATGAATAATTGTTTGTTTACTTTAATAAATTGGTGCCATAATAAGAATTATATCGCACGGTCGTAAATAATAAAGTGCTTTTGTACTAATTCCACATTATTTCAGTAAGAGATCATGATCAGTTTCATTCAATGCGAGTATTGTCAACTGACTTGATCATTATCAAAAATAAATAATCTGGAATTAGTACATTTTTTTTAAATACTGCTTTTCCAAAAAGAGTTGACAGTGAACACCCTAAAAGAAAGTATTATACATTTTTATTTAAACTTAATAACCATAAACAACAGTTTGATAAATCAATGACACGATAAAATGTATAACACACATAATTCTTTTCATTTTCCCGTAACAATAGTCAATGGCTATAACAATGGCTGCCCACCAAAGAAGTCGAAAAAACGTTACCGAAAGCTTTCGTTTTTTTTGTCGCCGCATCGTCTGCAAACGTCACCCTCTTCCGTTTTAAGCTTTCCGATGAATTTGCATTCGGTGGGTTCTTCTCGTCTTCGGGACTATCGCAGGACCCTGGCCTCAATTGATGTCCTTTAGACATAATACTCTTCAATCTCACATCATCACATGTGCTCTCCGAGTTATGATGAATTGAAGATAGTTGAGCAGCATCTTTAGCCTGTAAATTTTGAAGATTTAAATTATAAATACTTCATATTATCATTTTTCATAACTACATACATAAGTTCGTTGTTGATCGTCCTACTACCATCTGTTATATGAATATTACCGCTGTTTCTAATCCATTTTCCATACCGCAAGGAAATATCGAATATTTTAATTATAATCATACATCATAAGCATATGTATTTAATTTTACAATTAAACGATTAAAAGATTTTTTTTTAAATATATGTCCGCTCTCGATTTGCAGCATACGGATTATTAATGGAGGTGTCTTAACATAAGTTTTTTTACGAGAACTCAATAGCTCAACCTCTCTATTATAAAAAGGTGGGAGGGAATTTTTTTAAAACACAAATCATTTTCTTGAAAAAAATCTTTTCCTTCTAGGATTCGAACCCGTTAGATCAGTCATGGAAGCCAACGATCTCTTACCACTGCGCTATGGACTCGACAAACATACTCTCATTAATGTATTAGCATTTAAGATTTCGACTGAAGGTGCTTGGTGGAATTTCAATATTAAATTTGAACCGTTCAAATTTAATGTATTAGCATATTGATCACGCTATTTTTTGTGTAAATAAACTCTACTATAAATGTTTTGGTAGTAGGTTAGCTAGTAGCTTACATCTGTGCTCTTTGATATAATATTATAAAATTAATTTATAGTCAAGTTACTATTTTTCCATTGGATAAATAAGTCGATTCAATATTTTATAAGCAATTAACAAAAAAGTGTTAAATGTAAGACTATTTTTCAGTGGCGGATTATCTTATAAGCGAATGAAGTGCGCGCTTGGGGATTCCGAATCTTATGGGGCTCAAAAATGGCTTATACTTGTTGTTTAGATTTGTATTGTTTTACATGATTTTTTTGATGTTTTTATGTTATTCAAAAAACAGGGCCTCGAAATTTTATTGCGCTTGTAACCTCTCGTGTGTCTAATCTACCTCTGCTATCTTTACATAATAAATATTATTTTTTTATAATGATCATGAACAGTTTTGCCTATTACAAAAAAGATAAAAATATAAATGAATTTATTTAAGATATAAACACAGTATTGAAGATACAGTATCCATTTGTATAAAACGGAGAACGTTACTTCGTGAATAGCACATACACACACATATATATTTAAAAATAAAGCATTGGTCTGATGAAATCAAATACGTTTGTGAAAGGCATAAGTCCTCAAAAAGGTCTAACCAAAGACCCCATGTGTGAATAATTTTACTGGAAGAGTCTTTCAACATGTCATGTAATCCTTGAACCAAGCTTCTAACTCAAAATACTATAAGACAGTGGTTGTAAATCGTTTTTTAAATTAATATCGCAACATTAAATGAATTATTTGTTAAAAACTTCGGCTTTGTACCCAAATATTCGATACATTAATGCTTTTTTGTGGTAGTATTAACTTTTATATATTTTTTTTATTTAGTGATATGGATGTTTGTGATGTCATGCATAATTTTTTCCACTTTTTAAAATATTTTGTTTGTGATTTTTTGACCAAACGTATTGAGTTTTACTCTGACCCGTTTGATGAAATGCTATTTTTCCCAGATTTTCCTGATGTGTTAATTACTATTACATTGGATTTGCTTTGTTGATCCAACGGTAAATTATAATGACAAATGGAACTCTAGAGTGCATTTATTTAGTAGATTAAATACATGTGTATTTAACTTTCTGTGTTTGGATAAAAAAAAAACTGGCCAAAACGTGCTGTTTAACGAATTAAATGAATGTGTTTTAACAAGATAAAGAGCAGTGTCATCATATTCAAAGTCAAGTTACAACCAGGAAATCGCGTAAAAAAGAAACGGAGCCACGTATAAAAAATAGCAGTTAAAATGTGTTATTATTACACTAACTAAACAAACATAAAACAACTAGGCATGATAAATGAATTCCTTTAGTCCGAATTGAACACTTCCTATTCGCTGTTATGTTATATTAAGATTCTTTAATATAAAGAAAAAATACTAGTAGCCTAATTGAATTCGTACCAGTCATTTTGCTTGCTGTATCTACATATATGGTATAAACAGAACAGAATAAAAATGAGAAAACAAACTGTCCTTAAAATTAAAACTACGCTTTAACTTTCAATGATTCATTTCCAGCTCTGCCTGCTTCTGACAATCTAGTTTAAAAGAAAGTCGTGATTCACGGTGATGTCGAAAATTAAGACATCTGGCTTCATCTGGTCTGATGAGGTTAGCTTGCCCTACTCAACAATAAATCTTCCAACGCTTAACTAATTACCAAAGTCAATCTCGTGACATATGATGTAATAAATAACAATCCAATATTACTCAAAATCTGTTAGTAATTACAAATAACAGATGAGACTATTAACCTTTTGCCCCGATCAGTTGGGCACGACTGTCGTACAAGTTCGAGACTTACTTAATTGTCAATTAACCTTTTGGTCCCCGGTAGGAGGGCTCTCCACCGCGTCAGAGTCGGGGCTGTTGATCCCTGAGAGGGTTGACGCGAACGACTTCTGGAACAGGGCCCAATGAGGGGTCTGGGGGTGTGTTGGGGTGCTTGTCATGACTGCAAGTATAATCGTATTATTGGTTCAATATTACACAATATTTCCCAAATGTCTACTGATCTATCGATACTTTACGAACATAATAGTTTGAACTTTTGAAAAAAATGTATCTGGCCATATATTTGTTTGGCTTATAAAGAACCTTTTTAGTGTGTATAGAACCAGCGTGCCAATGGGGATAGATGCCGCTGGGGAGAGCTTTAACAGTTTTTTAACAATATTACTTCGGATGTCGACATATTTCACTTGGATGTGGGTAAGTTTCGACGAATGCTCTTTTTTATGTATTAAAGTAGTGTTTTATTCGTTGACTTTCTTGCCAATTTTAAATAATTATTTCTTCATTGTAAAACTTATCAATTTAATATTAGTCAATATTTTGCAATATTTATTCAAACAATATATAAATACAATACATAACAGCAAAATAATATGATGATGTCGATAAAATTATTTTTTAACTGAAAGCTGAATTAATATTTTTTTTTTCAACTACATTCACTTCCAATATGGAATCTAACCGAAGCATCCCAACAAAACCAGTTGTTTGTAATTAAGTTATTCAATTCTTTTTTTCAATCAAGTTAAAGAAACAAAAAAAATCCGTAAACGGCAGTTGTTAACCCATTGCTGTAACTGGTAAATTTAGCTGAATGTTAAATTCACAGACGTCTATTTTTTTAAACAAAAATTATAGATAGAATGAGGAATCAATATTATAAAATTACCCGTACAGAGATACGAGCACCTCGACACAGCGTTCTTTGACCGTTCGGTTATAAGACGATCATGACGGAAGTGATAGTTTCAAGTATGCTTGTTAAATTTTATTGAAAATGTGTTGTATAAATTTTCAATGGAAGATAAATAAGTGTGAAAAGTTGATTTTATCTGTAAGTTTAAGGATATCATATGAAAGTATTTTAGTTCTACCAATTACAATTTCAGCTTATTAAGATAGAGTTGTGTACCAATCAAGTGTCAACTCAATTATTCTTCGTTTTTTCGTAGAAAATACACATATCCCTTGATAAAACAATATCTCGTATTTCACACGACACAAATATTACAGGAGACGAAAAATACTCAATAATCACTATTATTGCTTAAATACAGTATTTTTCGTTTTTATCATTAAAAAAGGTCAATCATAAAGCAAACATAATATTAATATGGACAATAATAACATTTGCTCTGTTTATGTGGAAAAGGTAAACATTGCATTTATAAAAGTAAGTAAGCAATTAATTTTATTGTTTCATGTAATATTTTTGTGATACAAGATTTAACTTATTATTAAACTGATTATATCAAAAACTCGAAAATTTTAGGTTTAAGAGGAATTGTGTTATTATAATCTATAAACAAATACTATTTTTCTCAATAAAATTAAATTGATTGACTTCTTTCTCTTGGTTTTGTTATCCCACGAAAATTTGAAAAAAAAAATGATTTTCTTGATATTAATTTACCACATTTTTATGAATTTAAGGTGAGTATAACGTAAGGGCATTGACATATGTTCGTAAAAAGTTATTATTTCACTCAATCTATGGATTTTTGTTCAATGGCATGGATAATTATAATTCCAATACTCTCTACCACTAATCTGAATCCAAAAACAGAACAAAACTAGAGTGATTAACTACCTACTGATCCCGTTCTAGCACCATTATTTGGTAAATATCAACCAGATTTTATACAACAACTTTTGTTGATGTGTTTCATTAGAAGCTTGTATATATTTAAATAATTAAAAACATGACATGGTTAAATAAAAAACCAGAAACAATTTCATTAAAATTATCAAGTATTAATGTACTCACCTGGTGACTTATCCTTATTTTTCAACCTATCAAACTCTTTTTTAACTGTTAACGGAAGACCATTGGCTTGACAGTTCGAATTGACAATATCTTCACAACACTCCACAACATCGGGAGTTTCAATTTTGCACACTCCAGCTCCAGAAAGCTCTTCGGTTGTCCCAAAGCACTTGCCGCATGTGCTGCACCCGAGTGGTAAATGGCGCGCGGTGACGTGCTTCATCAGGTCTGATGACTTAGGAGTGTCAGCTCCTAATGGCAACTCCATCATTCTACAGATTGGGCAGTCGAAGACGATCTCGTGTTCTCTTGCCTCATGACCACGACGGCATTTGATGCAGCAGAATTGCAGGCCACATTCTAAGCATCTTAGTTCAATCAAATTGTCAAGCTGTAATTTTGTTTACTTATAGAATTCAAATAAGATGAGAAACCTACAATGAAATTTTTTTCCCGCATCAAGACAAAACTTTTACACCAATTTGAATTTCAATACTATAAAAATACAATAAGATTAGTAATTAAAATAAATGTACCAGTATTTTTCATTTTCAATACAAGCGTTTTTTAGTTTAAACAGTTTGGTTTTATTGTAAAATGATAATACGAAAAAATACTTATAACATTTGTATCGTCATCAAGAGAAAAGCTATTCATATCACAAAGAAAACCATGTCACTTCATCTATATACAGAGATAAAGTTTTGCTCAATCATTAATATCATTAGGTTTGTTCAATTTGAATCACGGCTTGCTTTGGGCGTACTCATATTTTTAAAAATACTCATAAAATCATCGATTACAAACACTTTGTCTACTTTCAAGTGAAGCAGGCGAAAACTTAAATATACCCGTCACACCGTTGTCCTAGTCAAATAAATGTACGGGTAAAAATATATTTACACTCAAAATGACATTTGTTTAATGACAACAATATTATAATCAATATTGTTGTCATATTGAAACGATAAAAATTCACACCTGAAATTTTTCAAAGAATCTAAACGTCTGTTTATTTTTTAAATACCGTGTTTATAGTGGTTCCCTACCTTAATTAATCCACTATGATTCATTTATTTACTATGTAAGAGAAACATAATTATAATTGCAATTTAGTCAAAATCGACAGTAAACGTATACATTACATTGTAGATGCGATCAATTTCCTCTAAAAATCTTCTCAATGAACATGTTGCCTTTTGGTACTGTTTGTATTATGTTTATATTGTTCTATTTTTGAATTGTTTTCTTTATGAAAAAAAATTCTCTTCGATGTTTGACAATAAATTAAACTGAAATTATTTGATTGATTCTTTGTGTTGTTCAAGGATTCTATCTTGAATACAATATAAAATACTTATATTATCTGAACATGTCAAATAATATTAACGTAAGAAGATATTATACAGTAAAAGGTTGACAATTTTCCTGAAGGTACCGATCTACCCAAGACGATCAATAATAGACAGTGGATAGTCTTTAAAATATATTCAATTTGTATGATCAAAAATAAATATCAAGGTAAAATGTTGTTTTCAATTGTTTCAGCACAAAAGTTTGAAGACAATTCAATACATTCGGTATTTTACATATTCTGAAAAGAAATATTAACATTACTTTTAAGCAAGAACTGATTATAAGTTAAAAGAAAAAATAATAGAGATTTATATAATTTAAGTGACCTATAAATCGAAGGCTTAATGTAACATGGGAAAATTACAAAATAATGGCTTTTTCTAAATAATTTTGTATCTTAAATATATGTTTTTTTATATCAAACGACAAAAAATAGAAATAATAAGAGATCGCAGGTTTGTTTCTATAATGTTTTTTTTAAATATGGTACCTATGGATGTTTAAAACAAATATTACATAATAAAATAAACAGTAAATATCTGTATGTAAATGGTTAAGCCACTGACAAAATAAGCCCTCGAATATTATATTGTACATCTCAATTTTCGATTGATAAATAAACGACAAATGGAAAGGAAAGACAACAATAATAATATGCTATGTCAACTAAACTTTAATTTATAACCGAAATAGTTATAAAGTTAGCGAGTAATGATTTGTCTACATAGTAAAGTTATATTATAATTATATCATACTTTGGTAAATTAAATACTTACTATCAAAGGTAACTTCATGATCCCTTGGTAAACACTTCATAACTTCAACTATTTTGGCATTTGATTATATCATTTAATAATACAATTGAACAATATAGTTTTAACCATGAAAAAACACTTTGACGAGTTTATGTGTTTATTTTCAATTTCAAAAACTTCCTTCTCTGATAAAAACAAATGGCAAATGAAAAGAACGTGTCAACACGTAATTAAAAAGTATTGTCACATTTCAAACAAATACACGTAATTATTGCCATCTTTTTAAATGTTAAATATATAAATTAAATCAAAATTTATGAAAAATACGATTTAAAACTATTTTTACTTCAATATCGACTATTTAATTTATTCGTTATTTGTGTTGGCTAAAAATTCATCGAAGTCAACAATATTATTTAAAAAAAATATTATTTTTACTTCTTCTTTTAACGGCCGATAAAAGTACCCAGAGTTGACCTACAAAGTAATTTAATGCACATTTTATGATGATATTTAATTTTTCACGTATTATTTTCAGATAATACAATGCCAAAATGAGAGTTCTTTTATTTTTGAATTTATCAATAATTATTTTTTTTTGTGATTATCTGAGCTGACATGAAAATAAAAAAAAATCGTCTATGACAAATGAAATTATCTTTAACATTGCTTTATATATTTTCCGCGTAGACGTAAGAGAGTTCATCCAAATAATGTTTATTATTTTAATCTTTCAAGTTTTAATAATGTATCACCATAAATTTATATTTTATCTATTAATCTATCGCAAGCTCAACTATCTTAGATGTCGTATCTTTTTTTAAATTACAATAATTCAATTATTAATGTGTTTCAGTTAAATAAATTAAAGGTTCCAATCATGTTAAAAATTTTTGTAGTAAAATATATTTCTTTTTATTAATGATTATAAAAAATAAAATTAGTACTTTTTCAAGATTTTTAAAGTACATTTTCATATTCGAAAAGAGGTTTTAAATCACAAATAATATTGCCTGCAGGGCTGTGGAGTCGGGGGCTTTGTCCGGAGTCGGAGTAGGAAAAAACTTTCGTCTCAGACTCATTAAAAAAAAATATATATATTCATACTGAAATAGTCCATAGTGTTGCCACTGCATGCTAGACTGATTATAGATGATCTGATGGTGTACAAATATATAGACATATTTTAAAATAAAATCTTCGTAGTTGGAGTCGGAGTCGTTCTTTTTTACCCGACTACATTTTTACCTGACGTTTGCCAGTCGTCTACTGAAATAACTTTTTTTAAATTATTTATAGTGAGCATACACTGAATTTTTAATTACAACAATAATTATTTATTTTATAACACGAGCAATATTACGTCAGTTTGTAATTGAATCCTTAAAATGGTTAAGGACAATGGCTCCTACTCAATTGCGTTTTTTTAATAAATTGGTTATTTATTTCAATATTTTGGCACTGTTTTATACTGAGGTAAGCTTATGAAATAATATATGTCTACATGTGTTTTATTCAACAGTATTGTACTGTTGAAATAATAAAAAAAATCTAATGCTACTTTCTTCAAGTTTCATGCTTTAGTGGCAATTAAAATCTTGGAACGATAACTTGTGTGCAATTATTTTCAAGCGACACTTACATTTGTATACAAAGTCATGGATGTGTGTTCTGCTTTCTTACGTTTTCATCCATCTCTAAACAATCCTTAAACGGGGTGAAAAAAGAGTGACTGGCTAATTAATATTGAACACATTTTATCAACATTTTTTATTATTTACCTAATCTAAAGAGAAAAGTTGACTTATTTACATGAAAGCAGTTTCATAAAATAACTTAAAATGTTACACCCAAATATGGGTGGGCATAAATTATTTTTCCAGGAAACTATAGAAATAAATAGGGCACAGTTAAATAGTTTACCAATTTTAAATAAGCAGGCTAAATAAGTTCCCCACTCTTGTATCTTATATGTAAGTTAATATAATGATATTCTGTTGAGTAGTTAAGTTAATATATTGATCTGTAGGCATTCCCATGGGTTAATAAATATAGCCAGCAATGGCTTTAAACTTAGCGATACATTTATTTACTAAACCTTAGTTCAAGTTTATCCGTGGAAGGCGAAACTCGGGTCGTTGTGTTAATGTACGTAATTTTAACGATGCAAAATTTTCATAATACTTCAATTCATAACATATAAAACATGCATGAAAAATAAACAAAGAAATGTCACTATATTTTATATTAAGGCCTACAAATTAGTAACAAACAAACGCCTGCTCGGTATTTTATGTTCATGAATATATTTTTAATTTTAATATCTTTAAAAATTAATGATAAATTTACTTATGTACTATTTAACAACATAGTCAACACTGTTAAGCAACTAAATTACGCTTCTCTGTTTGCTTTCGTCTCCCCAATACTCGAAATGTGAAAATACCGACTCAATAGAATCAAATTAATTTGTAATTTTATTTTGAAGCTTTCTAAAACAATTGCTTTTTGAGGGTTGTATTTACTCTAACCCTAATCTGTAATTGGTTTTATGTTACGCAATAATATTACTACTTATTTAAAGCCGCTGCTAAAACGTAATACGGCCACATCGGCAGGTTATTATCCAAGTTTGCAAACATTTATTAAGAACTGTCAAATAGTACAGTATTTGAAATATTTTTCTTTCAATGAAATATTTAATTTACAAAAGGTTTTCATGATAAATACATTTAATAATAACTCGTTTCTAATGGACAGTCTTATACGAATACAGTGCGTTGAAGTTTTTGGTTGTATTCAATCAATTAACAGCCATCTAATTCCTATTTAATCATAGACGTTGTATGATGCGTGCCGTGGAGCAGGTCTGGCCAATCCAAAATGCACCGCGGGCCGAATTGACAACCTAAAAATTTCCCAAGTGCCGCACATACATGAGAATATATGACATAAAAATCGATACATATATTACTACGAATTTCATACTTATAGATATTTTTGTAATTACAACAAATAATTTGAATGCAGAGCTAATCTATGCATTTCGTGTTATTCAGATAATTTTAATTCTTTAAGTGTAAATTTAAATACATTCTGAATTACCCGTTACTTTTAAAAATATATATATTCATCATACATGACCGCTGGCCGCGGGATGCCTAAGTCTGCCGTAGAGTAATAATATTTTACTAGCTGTAAGCCCGTTGACCTCAACGGGGGGATTTTTGTTGCATTTTTAAGTAGTCAGAAAATTTACAGGCGTCAAAAATAATTTACTAACCTATTTATTGAATAATCCAGAAATTCTGATAGTAAAAGAAATATATCTGGGGGGTATTTCGACAGCCCTGCCCTGAAGGATTTAAATTGTAAATTAATTTATTTTTGGAAGAATGTTCTAGTTTGCTGAAACTATTTTTTCGTATAGCAGTAAGTTCGCTAGTTATTGATTTTTTGGATTAATGTTTAAAGTTTGTTATACTATTTTTTCGTTGTAGCAAAAAAAGTCTTGTATAATACTTTATTTTTGAATTATTATTTAAGGTTGCTAACAACCATTTTTCGGAGAGCAGGAATAGGACCTAGTAAATTATTTAATTTTTGGAATAATGTTTAAGTTTGCTAACAACCATTTTTCATAGTAGCAAAAAATTAGTCCTTGTAAAATTACTTAATTTTTGAATAATGGTTTAGGTGGTAAATTTTTTTTTCCTTTTTCGCAGAATATCGACCTCGTATATTTATTTTTTTTTTGAATAATGTTTACGTTTGCTAATCCATTTTGTCATGTAGCAAAATAGTCCTTGTAATTATTAAAGATTGGAATAATGTTTAAGTTTGCTAAACAATTATTTTCATAGTAGCAGAAATAGTCCTCGTATATTATTTAATTTTTGGAATAATGTTTAAGTTTGCTAACAACCATTTTTCATAGTAGCAAAAATAGTCCTTGTAAATTACTTAATTTTTGGAATAATGTTTAAGTTTGTAACATCTATTTTTCGTATTAGCGGTAAATTTCGTAAATTATTAATATTTGGAATAATGTTTAAGATTTGCTAACAACATTTTTCGGTTATATAAATAATAGTTAAGTAAATGATTATATATAATTGAGCCGCCTTATATGCCTCTCACACCGCTGCAGAACAGTCTCAAAATAGTTTAGTGAAGATTTCACCCACAGATGTCATTATTAGTTCACGAAAACTTTAAATAGAGTTTTTTTTTCGTAACCATCAGTTGAACTCGTGGAGCAGTGCGTTAGCTGTCCGAACGTCGCGCATGAAAATTGGGGCATGGTATCGAATCCCACAGCTTGAGAGAATATTTTTGGTTAGTTTGAAAATTAATTGTTTTTACACATAATAAAATAAAAATGTTCATGATTTACAAAATATTCACTCATGACGTAGAGAAAAATGAAGATATGGTTTAATGCGACAGCGGGGGCGGATGGGGGGGAGGGGCGACAGTCCTTTCTTGAAGTTCATCGAAAAGGCGAAATCGCGACCATAATATACTACGAAAAAAGTATCTCTTAGTATGAATAAAAAAATGTTGACAGCGTGGCTGGGGCGGAGGAGGGGAAGGGGAAATCGGGGACAATTTACAGACGGACGGACGGACGGACGGACGGACGGACATTAACGACTATTAATATATAGATTTATCTACTATTTAGAGATTTAAGTCCACATGAATCTATAAAATAGATGTGCTGATAATTGTTTAATTGATTTAAAGTAAATTCATCAAGCTTTTTTATTTTTTTTAAAATACAAAAAAAAATGAAAAATTTCATCTACATATAATTTTCGTACGTCTAAAATAAAGTTTTGCGACTTATAAAAAAAAATAAAGTGTTTTAAAATGATTTTATGTGTCGCTCTAAAGTGTACTATTTTAATTTATGTATAGATTGAAATTAAACAATTACCAACTAAATATATTGTACAATTTTTGAGATATTGCCCCTCTCAACTCCACCTGTCTTTTAAATCTTAGGCATCTTCAGCTGACATTGGAAGTAATCCCATCAATAAAATCGGCAGCGTATTTGAGTCTTGGAGTGAAGATCCATGGACATGGAGTCCATTGTTAGAAGACCAGTACTACAAAACTTTGGAGTATTTTCACTCGCTAGAAAATGATGATGAGCCCGTTTTATCGAGGAGAAAACGAGACGGTTAGTAAATATTTTTAGGTTTATTTCAATGAAATATATGAATAGTTTTGAATATTATGAACGAAGTTTATTTTCTAATTGTGGTCATTATTTGTAAAACATTTTTATTAGACTACCTTACTACATTTTAAGTATAAAATACATTTTTTAGGTATTTTTAGAAAGCTTGATAACATACAAAATATTATTCGAAAGTAATGGAAAACAAAAAATAGTTTTTAAATGTATATTGTTTTACAAAATCAAATTCAAGATTCATTTTTCAACCATTTTTTGAACGAGCCGGGTTCGCAAATAATAGCCACAATCATTATTTTATATAATACTAGCCGGTTTCCGGCAAGCGTTGCAATGCCACTCAAAGAAAGAAAGTGTGTGTGTTTATTGAAGTACATGTTTTCTTTTTCTGTCTGTTTGACGTTTGCTGCCGATTATCTATTGTACAACACACGCGCCACTTACTGTAAGTAAATTGTACGATAACATTCGCGTAAGTGCCAGCATACGTTGTCAAAATGAACTGTATGGCAGACATACAAGCATTGATCTTTACATATAAAATACCTACTGTAAGCTAATTTTACCATACCTATACCTTTCCGGAAGTGTACGAAAAAAGTTTGTTAAAGTTTCATTGCAATCGGATGAGCGGTGTGGCAACGCATAAAGTACGAACAAACAAACATTCATTTTTATATATTAGATATAGATGTAGCTATATGCATACACTATATCCCAATTCACGATTATTCATTAAAAAACCTGATTTTTATTTGTTTTTAGATAACGAAAGAATTTCAATTGAAGTCTTATCTTTGTCATCCAGTGCCATTGACTATAATGTAAATAGTTTTATATCAACATTTGAAGTTTACGGGCATAAACAAATGCTCGTAGAAGATGGAATACTTCTGCTGCATCAGCATGAAAATGCGAATCTTTATTTGGAATATGCACACATAATCAATGGTATCTTGGATGAAGCTCAATTTGTAGAGGTAAAAAATTGGATTTACAATTCAACAATCTAGTATTTTTTTCACAAACCATACAGGATTTTAACTTTATAATATTACTTAAAATAATATTACTCAATTTCAATATCAAACTTGAATCTTTTAATTTTTGTGCATTTACATATGTTTTATCAATATCATACGTTCAATCCAGGTTACACCCTTTTACTTATTTGGGCAAACAAGTGCACGGATTGCACACAAACTGATGCTAAGTTAATAGTTTTAAGCGTGTAAAATAAATAATATTACTACAAATTATAAAAGTTATTGGTTGTCGATCTAGATTTATCTTGCTATTGATATGATATCAATGACTACTTTTAATGATTCCACTTTTATTCCACCGGTTGCGCTTAAGGTATCCAATCCCGGAGCCTTTTTCCAATCTCGGGATTAATTAATTTTCAATCCCGGGATTGGGATTAGCTCACCGAGGGATTTGAAATTCTCAATTTGGTATTCTATTCCACCAGATTTTTTTGGCTCTTGCAATTACAAAATTGTATCAATTTTCGGGATTTGCTAAAAATTTCTCAATCCCGAAATCCCGGGATCGCGACCGTGTCAATCCCAGGATTTCGGGATCAGAAAATCGAACGGGATTGGATGTCCTAGTTGCGCTCATGACAATTTAATAATTCTCGTCAAGAGAAAGAGTTTTATTTTATGACTAATGACTATCGCCCTTAATTGGGAATTTTGACGCATGAACAAATTAAATCTCTGTATGACTTTAAAATAACATCTGGTAATTGAAAACTAATGCGAAAGGTAATAAAATATAATAAAAACAAGTTCCCTGATTTTAAAAGGATGAATATTGTCAGACGTCGTATTATTTAATGAATTGAACTATTTTGGTTACTTGAAAAATGTAATTTTATTTTACGATACTTACCGCTTATATTTACTTTCATGTAAATGTTTTATTTAAAGTGAATAAGAAAGATTAACTTGTTCGTTTAAAATTTGATTGTTTAATTGGACTATTTTGCTATTAATATAAAATATGTTTAATAGATTCAGCGGTAACTTTGTGGAAGTTTTTTTTATTTAAAACTAACTATATTATTCCACTTGTTCGTTATGATATATTTTGTTTATTTTATTTATGATTAAGTTATTAATTTTAATCTTTCAGGTGACAGAACATAACAATCTCACAATGGTTCTGATAGCATTCGGTGTTCCATATTGTCAGCTTTACTTACTGCCTGATCGCAAGGATTCGATTGATACAAGCGGCTGGAAGCAGAACATTCTTCAACAGACTATTGCCAGCAATAATAACGAAATAAAAGCTGCGAAATTCTTACAAAATGATGGAAAGCTTTATTTAGTCGTACTATATAACGATAAAAGAGGGAAAACAAAGTCAATGTAAGTTAACAATGTATATTTTTTTACAGTTAAGAAATTTATTTTTTTCAATTTAGAATGCAAGTTTCTTACTTTTCCCACAGTGGGTTTTTGCTTTGTGGTACTTTATTCATTATCAACTATTTTTACTGCGAGTTTTATTAAATTGGAATCGCAATTAAAAATATACACGAATAAATAATATAGACCTTTTGTCCCTCATAAATCATATATGTCTCAAAAATATACACGAAATGTGATACAAAGCTAGAAAGCTAAAACATTGTTGAGTTATTCACTATAAATTCTTGGTGGAAAGGCATAAAATCGGTAAAAAACATTTTTTGTACCGATTTAATGAGCATCAAAAAAAAAATGTTCGTGAAGAGTGAAACCGGTTCTTAGCTCTATAAATAAATGTAGAACTAGTACAAAAACTGTTTTTAATTATGACAACAGAAATATTGTGAAAATCTTTCATCGTTAATCGTTCATCGCACTTTTGCTTAACATCACTTTCCACATCTCGTCTATTGATTTTTTCAATAAAATTGTTATGAATAGATACAAACTTACTTTATAAGAAATGAAAATTTGACAAAATAACTAAAAATTTAAACATTTAATAACCATTGACAAATCAAACACATTAAAGAACAGCAAGATTAAACATATCTTTTGAGTTACTTCACAATATTTATTAAGAAGCCAATTATGGTATTTCAATAAATTACTTACCTAATTAAAAAAAACCCAATGTTTATAGTTTTGGTACGAAGGCACGACTAAAGATTAGCACAATTTTATTTACTGCTTTGTTGTGCTTGCGGTCATGTTTTTGTTAAAACTTTCTTTCGCAGTATACCAATTAGCTACCATAGTGAATTAATGTAACCATTACTAAAGTTAACGATTCTCGACTCCTATTTCACCCCGCATCGTCCAATTAGTACTTGAGAGGAACAATGTCAGAGCTGTATTTTTTCAATGCCTAAACAACATCTAAGCACATATTTTTTACAATTCCTTTTTATAAAATTAAATATTCTTCTAGTTGTTCCGGGCCATAGCAATGATAATGCGTAACGTTTTTAATGTTATTTCTTTTTTTTTAATTTTTCTAGCGTGAATGTTTTATTTTTATAGATTAATCTAATGTATTTTCATCTAGAATGAACAGACAACACATTAAAAGTGGACAATGTTTTATGATTAGTATACAAAGATGTTATTGACTTTGTGTCTACTGTCTTTACAATATATTTGTATCTTTAATCTAAAAAATGAATTTCTACAAAGGTACCCCAGAAGTCATTGAAAATATTGATCGTTTCTATATTTTTTTAAAAGATTTATTAAATTTATCTATAATATGAAAGTTTTGAACGAAAAAAAATTACTTAGAAAAATATTAAGCTGAGAGAATGAGAGGTATAAAGTTAACACATTTTTTAAAACAATGATTGTGCTATTTTTTCCAAAAGAATTCGATGTGAATAAATTTGTTACAACATTACATTATTTTAACAATAGCAAAACTGTGCAGTTGATAAAATATATACCTAACTATTTAAATATATTTCGAAACATTCTCAATGCTCAACAATAATAAATGATTTCTTTTTAGAATTTACAAATGGAGTGGGAGCCACATGGATGAATTATACTCCATGGAAACTGATGGAGCTGTTGATTTGGCTGTTGTCAAGAAAAAAGAAGATTTCTACATTATTATAGCTGAAAACAGTCGAGAGAAAAAATCCGTTTGTTATTTTTTTGTTTATAAACTAAGATTTACCGGAAATCTTTTTTGAACATAGTCAACTCAAATTCATTTTGGCCCATTATTGGTGAAGTGATGTTAGATGTGTTGTAATTTTCTACGCGTATTAAAGTATCTTAAAAGTGAAGTTACCTCAGATAATACACATTTTAATAGTAAAATAAAAATATGCAAGCCAATACAGTACCAAGTAAAGACGTGATTGTTCAATAAAAAAGATTTACTATGTTACTAACTGGATCACTTCACATCGGCTTAAATGCTTATAATATTATATTTAGTTCATTCGATTGATTTTCATGTAATATTATAGTTAATGAAAGATAAACGCCAAGCCTTGCGAAAAATATAGGCCAAAAATATTTTCTTTTTATATGTACATATATTATGAAACCACGCCATGTTCTGAATCAAGAGATATAATAAAAATGTCATGATTTTAATGATCGAATAGAAATGTGAAAGTTGTAAAAGTTTTAGTACGACGAATGATAACCAAAAACCAACTTGATAAAAGCCGGATGTTCGTTCAAAATACTAACATTGTATTTATGTTTAATTAAAATGTTACATTTTGTAATAAAGTAGCTTGTACAATATATTATAATACAAGCGATTATTTTAACCGAATTCACTTTTATATTGGAAAAATTACATTTATTGAATACATTAAATAACATACATCAAATCGTATTTTTCTAACTGTCTTTAATAAATAAGACTGTTAAATACATTTTACAGTGACAAACATTGGCAGAGAATCATATTATCTATTGTTTTAATGATGTGTCATTCTTTTACAAATATATCAATTATCTTGAACAGGTTGAGAGCTCGTCAGTATGGAGATTTCGACCAAGCTCAGGAGTTCGTCGGCTTCACAGTGTTCCTTCGCGTAAAGCTTCGCTTGTGCTTGCTTACGAAGACTCTTCTTCGAACCGTTTTGCTCATGTTTTGTTAGTCAATAAAAACTCACATAGTGACATTTTTCGACTAAATCAAGGTAACAAACAGTACACAAATATTTACATTTATAAAGTACAATTTTTTTTTATCATTTTACTAGTTGGCTTACTTCACCTCTCGAGGGCACAATTCTTAAATATGTTTGCCCTTTGCAAGATAGTAGTTAGTATTTTAGGTGAAACCATTGTAACTAGAACTATTACTGTTAAATCAGACGCGCAATATCTGATTTTTAGAAAGGGCAATGTTATAAGGTTAGCCAAGCCAACAAACTTATGAGGCAATTTAAACCGCTGTTTAAATTAGTGTCTCTCTATAGGTTAACAAGTGGGCATCGTTCAGACTGTGTTTTCCGGTAGGCTTTGGTAGAGAACAGTGCGTTCAAATCTTTTGTTTGTATTTATCGTTTCCGAGACCCGGAAAAATCGATCGCGGCTCTACCGCCTTTTGTACGAAAATCACGGTTAATTCATTGAAAACAAATATTGTAGTATTAGCCTAATTTCCTTAATTGTACCATGTAATGCACAATTATGATATTGTTACCATCGATTTATGTTCACTCAAGGGCTTAGCACTTACGTACTACTCGATTAAGATATTAATTTAATTATTCAATCGATAATGTGTGCACAGCTGAACATAGCATACTCAATAGGTGAATAAGCCCACTCGATGTGTAGCAGACGCTTCCTCGCTTTGGTGTTTGCTTATCCATTAAGATATCAAAACTGAAGTGTGCTAATTTAACTTTAACACGCTGGCGCTAATTAGATCGATGTTCCTATGACGTATTACAAGGACACCCAGTGTGCGATAAAAGCTTTAATTATAAGCTCGAAAGCTCCGAATAATAAAATATTATATTACACGCCAAAACGCTCAAAATTTTCAAACGCGGGTGTAATATTTCGAATATTTGATATACTTTGGGGATCGTCACGATTTTTTCAGTTGAATTAGATATTTCTTTTTTTTAATTTAACACTTCACCCGATATGGTTTAAATTTGAAAGAGCTTGACTTTACTAACCAGGCGGTACTAGGTTCGATTCCCGGTAAGGTCAATGACAAATTTAGATTTTTTAAAAATATTATATTTAAGTTTGAGATCTAAGTTATTGATGCTTGTGATATCAATTCTCTTCGAATTTATCTCTGATTGACCCATAAAAATCAATCGAATTAATCTCGTATGATTTTTAAATTAAAAAATATTTGGCGTGTTGGTAACTAGTTATCGTACTAACCAAAAATATTCTCTCAAGCTGTGGGATTCGATACCATGCCCCAATTTTCATGCGCGACGTTCGGCAGCTTACACACTGATCTACGAATCCACTTGAGGAAAGCGATATAAAAACTCTATATAATTTAAATAATACAAAGCAAAAAATAAAAACGCGTTTTTAGTGAACTAATAATGACATCTGTGGGTGAAATCTTGCACTAAACGATTTTGAACTCTTCTGAAAATTCCAAGATTTCCACCTGCAGGGTTGTGAACGGCTATATAGGGCTGCTCAACTATAAATATTAATTTAATTAACTATTTATTTATATATATACGAAAAATGGTTGTTAGCAAACTTAAACATTATTCCAAATATTAAATAATTTACGAAATTTTCGCTAATACGAAAAATAGTTGTTAGCAAACTTAAACATTATTCCAAAAATTAAATAATTTACGAGGTATATTTCTGCTAATAGGAAAAATAATTGTTAGCAAACTTAAAAATTATACCAAAAATAAAATAATTTACGAAATTTCTGCTTCTAAGAAAAATGATTTTTAGCAAACTTAAACATTGTTCCAAAAATTAAGTAATTTACAAGGACTATTTTTGCTACTATGAAAAATGGTTGTTAGCAAACTTAAACATTATTCCAAAAATTAAATAATTTACGAGGTCTATTTCTGCTAATAGGAAGAATAATTGTTAGCAAACTTAAACATTATTCCAAAAATTAAGTAATTTACAAGGACTATTTTTGCTACTATGAAAAATGGTTGTTAGCAAACTTAAACATTATTCCAAAAATTAAATAATTTACGAGGTCTATTTCTGCTAATAGGAAAAATAATTGTTAGCAAACTTAAACATTATTCCAAAAATTAAGTAATTTACGAGGTCTATTTCTGCTAATAGGAAAAATAATTGTTAGCAAACTTAAACATTATTCCAAAAATTAAGTAATTTACAAGGACTATTTTTGCTACTATGAAAAATGGTTGTTAGCAAACTTAAACATTATTCCAAAAATTAAATAATTTACGAGGTCTATTTCTGCTAATAGGAAGAATAATTGTTAGCAAACTTAAACATTATTCCAAAAATTAAGTAATTTACAAGGACTATTTTTGCTACTATGAAAAATGGTTGTTAGCAAACTTAAACATTATTCCAAAAATTGAGTAATTTACAAGGACTATTTTTGCTACTATGAAAAATGGTTGTTAGCAAACTTAAACATTATTCCAAAAATTAAATAATTTACGAGGTCTATTTCTGCTTCTACGAAAAATGGTTGTTAGCAAACTTAAATATTATTTCAAAAATTAAGTAATTTACAAGGACTTTTTTTGTTACTACGAAAAATAGTTAACAAACTTAAACATTATTCCAAAAATTCAATAACTTACGAAATTTCTGCTATTACGAAAAATAGTTGTTGGTAAACTAGAACATGATTCCAAAAATAAATAATTTACAATTTAAATACTGCAGGGCAGGGCTGTCGATATACGCCCCCAGATATATTTCTTTTACTATCAGAATTTCTGGATTATTCAATAAATAGGTTAGTAATTTATTTTTGACGCCTGTAAATTTTCTGACTACTTAAAAATGCAACAAAAATCCCCCCGTTGAGGTCAACGGGCTTACAGCTAGTACTATATAATAATATAATATTGTCAGATCCTATGGCGCAGCGGTTAGCGTTGTGGGCTTTCGTGCCGGACCTCGTGGGATCGAGTAGTCCTATAATCGATTTCTGCTCGAAGGCATGGGTATTTGTGATGCCTTAATATCCCTCCAGCCATTCCGATCTTTCAAGAACTGGGCGTAGCGAGAGCGATTAGTTAACCACTAGTTTTTTCTTAGTCTCGTCCTTCTATCCTTACTACTCTCTTTGGAAAAGAGAGGTTGGGCGTCTGACTTACAAACAGTTTTCGTAGAAATAATCTGTTGAGATACCTACATTAGGAGGCCATATTCTACACATTCGGAGCGAACATAGATAAAAAAATATGTATGATATTTATTTAGTACGATATTGTCAGTTTTTTTTTTTTTAATATCGATATTTATTTGATTTTCAATCATTGAAGTCTACGAATGTTGATTGTTATTTGTTGTTAGTTGTTTTCATCACATTGATAGACTGACTGGAGGGGCGAAATTGGTTTTATACTATCGATGCCTAATGGTTTTCATTTGAAGGTGGAGAATTCGTACCAGCCAACAAATTTTTCGATTTCCGGAACGTTTCGACAGGGCTGACCGCTGCCATTGATGGAATCAGTTTTATTTTCCTGGCCACAAAGGTGAGTGTCGAATCAACCAGAAAATAAACGTCAATCACGTTCTCCCTGTACGATACCATGAATTTATTCCACGATTCTCCTTCTTGATATAAACGTCAGGGCACAAAGCATTATAAAACTTTTACGTCTCCCTTTTTCAAAAACCGTAATGTTGCCCTTTTTAAATGGTCACCCAATGCAAGCGGGTTGTATTATCGTGACTGAAATCTAAGCTCGCTGATTATTGTTTCAATGCATCTGCGTTGCAAATAAAGTCACCAGTGATAATTATGATAATAAACGTAATCAATACAATCGAATGTTAACTTTCGAAAAAAGTTTCCTGTTAAAATTGATCATAATTGTTTTCTCAAAAGTATTCAACTTACCGAATCTTTATATATGCAGCACTTAGCGATAACAAAAGCAAGAAGAAAGATTTTATAAGCCAGTCTGTACCCAGCCTAGAAATAAAAATAGCCAGGAAGCTGTAAGTGACATTTAAAGGCTCTTCATAATCTTAAAATATACCTTGTAAAAATATAAATATATATCCAATTTGGGCCAGTGTCTGTGATCTTAAGATAAAAGTTACTTTTAATTCATTCAAGTTCTGATTTTACATTTACAAGTATGTCTGATATGTATTTTCAAATTGGTTTTGAGTGCGTTTGAAAAAATCATTGAATTTGTTTGACTTGTTTTGAATATTTTGAAATATTTAGCGCCTTGTCTCGGCTGTAATGCCAATTAAATCCTTCTTCATATTAAATATTAAAAGTATCATATCGATATTGTTTTTTTTATATATCCTTTCTCTTCTCTTTGTATACTGACAATAATGTATGCACCGTAGAAATAATATCTGTGGTGTTTTGAAATAATTTTATTTAAACGTGTATCAAGATAAATATCCATTTGATTAAGCTGATTTTTCAACAAAGACTGCTTGGAGAATACCAATTTATTTTTAAAGACGCCCTTAGCATGACGATTTTCTCTACAATATGTACAGTCATATGACAACATCTTTTTGTTCCCATAGCAACGAATTTGAATTTTCTTCGAAAAACAGAAAACAAAACAAAATTATAATCAAATCTGTCATATAAAAACGAAATGTTTTTTTATTGAAAATGATAACTTGAATATAATATCTTATCTGAACGAGATAAATTTGCGAATAATTATTGTGACTGTCAACAAAGAGAGATTTATGGAACTACATTCAATAAAATAACACATAAATTCGACGGGTTAGTATTATTGAAACTCTTTTAGTTATGTGTGCATAATTATCCTCATCAGTCGATTCTATCCGCCAATCCCCATTCAAGGTATCTCCGCATAAACTATTGACAATTCTATTGATATAATCTTAAACGTATATCATGGTTAAAATGGTAAAAACAACCAATTGATTTTAATCCGCTGGAAACACGCAAATGTCATTATTATCTGTTCTTATTTTTTATTAAGTCTAATATTAATATCGAAAAAATGTCGTTCCTTTCCTCCTGAAAACCATTTTGTGTAACCTAGCCCATGGAATCTTAATAATGTTGAAATTTTGTACACTACTTCATTTATAATGATGGTTCCGTTTTCGGCGTTATATTGTGTAAGAAACTGAATTGTTTTCATTGATTATTTTCAGAATGACATATCCATCTACATTCCAGAAAAAGACGATTTGAAGAAGCTTTACAGCTTTGGAATAACGAATAGTAAAAAGATAACTTCAATCGATTACGTAAAAATCATCAACGGTAGTAATGCTCTTATCATCATATCTAAAAGCGCCAAGACAATAGACTTAAGTGTTCTTTATTTTAATGTGGAGAGAGATATCATTGGTAAGTTCTTAGATTACTTATCTTATATATACATAATATACATATGTAAAAATAAGTTTGCAGAATTTTCGGTGTCTATGGATTTAAAAGTCACTGGTCCGATTGCAATAAAACTTTAACAATCCTTAAGCTTGCACCTCCGGAAAAGTTATAGACATATTAAAATTAACTAACAGTGTCGAAAAACTTAAATATTTGCAGATTTCAATGTTTTTTACACTGCAGTATAACAAAACAAAAATGGCCGACGTTTGAAAGTATAAAATTTGAAATAATGTTGAATGGCAGCCATTTGTTTTGTTATACAATTGTATTGACGATTTAAATTTGACATTCTATCGTTTGTGTTAAAAATGGAATCCAATGTGAGTGTAATTTGAATAACTTTAAACATCGTCATAATAATTCTTTTATATCTTCTTCTTCTTAATATATAAAAATGAATGTTTGTGTATTCGTATTCTTTGGCAGCGGTCGGCAAAGTGTGGCCCGTGAGAAAATTATGGTGGTCAGCAGAGAAATCTGACATTATTTAAATTTTCTAATCTTACCACCAGAAAAAAGTCTTAGACATGGTTATATGTAGATATTAGATTCGTTTGGAGCAAACATTCAAGATACTAATTTACGCATGAAGATGAAAGAAAGCCTAGAAACTTATAACACTAAGTACACGCAAAGTTTACTGTTAAAAGCTTTATAGATTTATGATCGATAGCGATGTAAACCTTATTTAAATTGATAAACTCAGAACAAAGTATCTGCTATAGTAGATTTTATTTTCTTTCGTTACTTAGCGGTTAATTCTCTAGAGTCCAGAACAGCTATCGCCAAACTTTTTTGACAAATAGTATATGTTTCAGATCTTGCGATCGAAATATTTTGATTTTAATTTTAAAAAATATGTGAAATAAAACGCGTTTTACTGAAGTTTTATAAAATTGTTATCAATTGTTTTTTTAACCCAATGACTTTAACCCTTCCCTTACTATGCAAAAAATGCACAACCTCTTGACAATTATATAACACTACTACAGCAGTACTACATATAATTGTCATGATTCACTCCCGTTTGCCTGATGTGTAATAGATACACAGCTCAGAAGCTTGTGCTTTTTTTGCATAGTAAGGGAAGGGTTAATAAAAAACAAAAAATATTTACTTTAACACGGTCTTCGTGCATTTGTGCGTCTGTTCGTTTTAATTTTTATAAACTGAAGATAAATTGAGGAACAAAAAAATATCGAAGAACAAGAAAGATATGGATTATTGTATTGTTTTTTTTTTTATAAATATTTTGTTTTAAATAAATATGTATTATCTTTCATTTAATCCTATTTATTTCATCACAATAATACAAGCAAACAAACTCATTATTTACAGGTGGTTCACGAAACTGCAAACACGTTGTAAGAGATTCATAGTAACAAAAAGGTTGTAGAACACTGGTCTGGACTATCTTTGATTAAGGCATCAAAGTACTTGAGTGCTTGAAGCAGAAATTAATAAAATATCCCGAAAAATTCCCGGGTATGGAATATTCGGCAGAATAAAGTGTGATGGATTACGAATTCCCTGGATATATTTTAATATAGAAAAAACAAGGGGTCGTTGATCTCTCTATCTATTCCGCGCGTTTTACTTATTTTAGTATCGCGTGGGAGGCTGAAAATGATAATTTAGATTTTCCTTGAAGTATTAAACTATACAGATCAGTAGGTTTCTGTGATATGTTATGTTCTTAAAACTAGCAATAACTGCTGAAACCGAATATTAACATTAAATAACCCCGCTGCTATATCTATGAGTCGTATAGAATAACATTGGTTTTATCCAATTCATTCTAAATGAAAACATCAATTATTTGTTTTCCTGTACATTTACGAAAAAACTGGCACAGTAAATAAATAATATCATGAATTATTCCAAGCTTTATATTGACGAAGAAAAAAGTTATTTATTTTGTAATTTTTTTGATTATATAAAGAGTGATTGTTAGAGATTTCAATGCTGGGCAAATATATAAATACCGATGTGTCGGTATTTTATATTCGATCATTCTCGTTTCCCTCTTTTATTTAGAATTGAAAACATTAAGACATCACAAACATCCATGCTATCGAATATAAATCTATTATTCGGCTGAAAAAATGCTGTGTGTACTGGAGCCAATGACTGAGTTTTTTTATACTTAAGGACTTCTTAAGCTGTATTGGTACTTCAAAAGACCGTTTATTCGTAATAATTTTATTTAACGATGTTTCAGTTTCCGCACCACAAACTGACCCGATGATAAAATGCATGGTGGATATAGAAACCATGCTTAATAAACACCAAAATACAATCGATGAACTGCAGTCAAGAGTAAGAATTGATATATTCAATTAAGTCACTTTTACGACTGCTAATTATTATTGGAAGGGAATAAATTCATTATATTCATAAAAAATGTGTTATAATTTTCGAATTATTCTCTCCGAAAACACAGTAGTACTTATTTACATTTCACGTTTTTACATAAATCAGTAAGTTCGATAATATATTCAATGAAACATGTTCCCATTAGTATTTATTAACTGTTATTATAATGACTATATTTGTCATAAAACTATTACGATACGTCTTACCTGGGCGAAATCAATGCGAACACGATTGGAACGCGGCTTGAGGCGAATCAAAATATCAAATAAACTGATCGCGATAAATAAGATACTCTATAGCGGCGAAGACCATTTAATATTTTCATGACGCACCGAGTTGTTTTGCATTCGCTTTGATTTTGTCCACGTAAGACATACTGTAAGTTGAATATTAACAGCTTAACGACCGCACGTTTTTTTATATAAAATTTCACCTGGCGAAATAAAATTTTGCGAAAATTGTAATTTTACTAAATTCAATATCTTTACCAAATTTAATTTTATTAGCTTCCAGATACTTCGCCTATACGCTTATAGGAGTCCGTTGGCCAGCAACCTTTGTTTTTTAAAGTCTCAAATACGCGTCCACGGTCGTTAAGCTTATAAAACATGACAATTTTAATCGTTCAAATTATGTACATTCACACAAATTTTGTCACTAACGACCCGGGTTTCGCTTTTCGGCATCTTCAGTCATTCAAGTGCACGGATGAACTTGAACTGACGAAAGGCGAATCCCGGGTCGTTAGTGACAAAAATTGTGTGAATACACATAAATTGAACGATTCAAATTTTCAATCAAAATCTTAAATTATAAAACAAGAAATTTAAAAAAACGGTTGTGCACAAATATTATTAATTAATTCCAGATTCAAAAGATCGTCACCAAAGATGGCGCAGTAATAGATGGAGTCCTCAAAGTTTCTAAAGATGTCAAGATTGTAAACTCTAAAATTGACCGCGTGGACGTGGCGTGCGAAGATGGGCAGGAACCTCTCATAGCCAATACAGAAATGCTTCTAGAAGCAGCTGATGTCGCTGAAGAAGCAATCAATCTCCTAAGCTTGGGAGTATCCAAAGTCTTCGTCAAAAATGAACCGATGGTGGTAATGACTATTTCCAATTTCCCTTAGTGTATGCACACATAACAGGTGGTGGTAGGATAATCAACAACCAACTTGTATTTTCTATTTCCAAATTGAATGATTTCTTTTTAATATAACAGTTCGTCACCGATGCAACAGCACATGCAGTAGTCTTAACCTAACTGAAATTATAAAAGTGTCAAAAAATAAACATAAAATTATTTAATATTGTCGTACATAATGAATAAATAATGTCGGATTGGGACTCGGGTGTCCAATCACAGGATTTCGACTAATTTGGCGATCCTTTACTCTTGGGATTGTCTTACTAGCGATTCCGGGACTGCGGGGTTCACAATAATATGTAAAAAAACTCATTTTAAATCTACATAATTTCATACAAAATTCACTTGTAAATTGTAATAAACTATTTTTAAGGGCGGTAAAAAATTACTTTCAATTAAAATTTAAGATCTTGGACACAGGTGTTTGTGATATATCTACTTCTCTACTTATCTCAAGGAACTATAACATAAGAAAAAAATATATCGCCGTGAACGTTAGCTGTCTTCGATTCACAATCTTTCAATCCCTACATCCCGGGATTAAAAGATTGCAAATCCCGAAATCTCGGGATCACAAAAAGATCTGGGATTGGATTCACTCATTGGGACCAATTCACTATTCAGCCACTTTGATACTTTAAAAAGAGCTTTGCTTAGTGGGAAATAATATCGGAATTCATAATTTTTACATAAATTTCGTGCTTTTTTATTTTGGTCATTTTTACAATGTGGTATTTTTCTGGAAAATTGGATCTTTTGATAACGTTTTGATGTTTACAAAAAAGTACATTTTTTCTTTCTTACTTGCTATGGTCAGTTCTTTACATTTTTGACACGTACTTAGAAATTAAACCATATCGGAAAAAAGCACATTATATAGCAAAGTATCGATAACGGATTTAACTCTAGAGTGATAGTATTATATTCATAGTATTATATTTTTCATTGTGGTAAGAATTTACTCATAAAGCTTTCAGCCCCACTAGCTTAATAAATTTCATTTTGATTACCATCCATTAGCAACCAAAAAGTTTCAAGTGTATGAGTGAAATAATTCCGAAAGTAAACAATGCTCTAATATTATTTATTCGTCTAGTAATTTTCGCTACATAAATACAGTGTCTATACTTAACTAGTTACTAAACTTATTTAAGATTTATGATAAGAGTTGTGCTAAGATTGTAATTGCTAACATAATCGTTTTTGTCTGTCTCAATATCTTCTGAAAGTTATTAGCCAAAAGGCAAAAAATATTCCATTCTTCAATAGTTTCTTTATAGTTATAAGATGCTATTTTTGTTCAAAACTCAATTATGTCTCAAGTGTTTGTATTTGTAAATAACAATGCTAAGATATAAATGTTATTTTCGGCTATTTTAGTTTTTAAAAAAATCATGAAGTGTTCAAATTTGATTGATTATCATCACTCTTATGCTAGGTAGAATAGTATATCAACTGTACTCGCAGTGTGGATAACATCGCCACGTAATGGAGCATCTAAACAGCTGTTTTTTTATAGTTGCTGGTTGTAATACAGTCGCTTTATGAAATTATGAGTATGACTTTAGTGAAAATAAGAAAAGATGTACAATATAAAGAAAACAATCAAATTAATATGCTATTCGGCGGTAACTTTGTGGAAGTTCATTTTCAATACAAAATTAAATTTGATAACTTTGTTATACCACTGTTTGCGTTACAACTTGTGACACGTGTTTCACCTCTTTGAGAAGTATCATCAGTTTATCACAACATTAAAAATTGATTTATTTTTCGTAAACGTTTGATGCTTTTCAAAGAGGGAAAAAAGTACAAAAAGTGTAATAACAAAATTATCATTTTTTTAAATTTTATATAGAATATTAGATGGTTGTTAGCTTGTTGTTTTTTCTCTACGACATATTTAAATGATTATGTAGGTGGTTAAGGTACGTTTCAGGAAACAATTTGACAAAAAACTTAATTTTGATTATAATTTAAATTTGTAAAACTTTGGTACCTGTATAATTATGCAGTCAAAATATGCAATTTAAGTTTTTTATTACATCAGACACTGGCATTAGCAAGAGTTATCTAATTTAAATACATGTGATCGCAGATAACAAATTTCATCGAGGTGAAGGGCGATCTGGTTGTGGAAAACGCCAAAGCTAAGGAATTGAACATTGCTACTGTGAACGGCAAGCCTTTTTCGACGACCAGTTTTATCTTCAATCCAGATGATCAGTCCATTCCCGAGTACTTGGTGGATGGAAAAAAAGTTGTCACTAACAATCTTACAGCTCCGCATTTCAACACTTTTTTGCAGAATGGTTAGAATTAATTAGCATATTTTGTTATTTAAAAAGAATCTTTGATCTTTTGAGTAAGTTAATAGCTATCAATCGGTGATTTCAAATAATAAAAAAAGACATTACTTTAATGTAAGAAACATTTCACGAATATGCGAAAAGTTTTATGAATATTCTAAAAAAATACAGCTAAAAGCAAAAACAAGAAACTGTAATTTCATCCTAACTACAACTAAAGGAATATGAAATCCAGTATTAAACATGGCCTCGTCAGTTTCACTTTATTTTTCACGAGAACACAAAAATTGTTTGACTACTTTTTTACAACATTTTAATGCGAACTTACCTGAAAAACGTCTACTTATTAACCGTAGTGCTTCCGTTCCATACAGTCAGACAGCTGATTCAAATCCTGCGGTCTGATTGGTTCTCAATGACTTGGCCGGTATGATGACAAGATTCCTTTGACTTGGTCACTTTTGATAGTGAAATCGTGATTCAAAGCTGATACACTTTTCATACGCTTGTAGTGCGATTTTGAAACTAAAACACATTGAATTGTAAGCATGAAAATTCCTTACTGGAATTAATAAAAAAGTGTAAATCGGCAAAAACATGACATGTCCGTGTTTGATTCTGGAAGAATCAAATATTAATTGTTTTGAACCATATTAACCACGACTTTGTTGGAGCATACTTCAATTTTTTACCGCAATGTTCGCTGTAAGCTATTTATTTAATAATGAAGGAATTCAACGTGCCCTTTTGACGAGAATCGATAACCAGTAAATATTTTCTTTCTATTATAGTTTTCTAGTTATTTATTTTTGATATATTGTATGTCTTGTATACAACCTAATACTGATACGAGATCAAACCAAATCAGCAATGTCATATTATAGATTTAAAGATTTAGAAATATTAGTTAAATGAATTTCCGCATTCAATATGTTGATGTACGACCAATTTACCAGGAAAAGTCAACAACTTTTGTCTTCGATTTGATATTTAATTTCTTAAATAATACATATTTTTAAAAAGTTCTCACTAGTTGAAAAAATCAGTCACACAGTTTTCGTCATGAACGAATTGAATTAGATTTATAAAATAATATGTTCAAAACTTAATATAAGATTTATTATAATATTATATCTTCAAATACTAATGGAGTCGTCATAAAAAACACACTTAATGAACGGCAATCCGTTCAATAATTTGTTAATTTATTTATTTCAGCCGCCACTTTTGATTCGCTGACAGCGAAAAATGTCATTATCGACAAAAGGAAAACAATAAACGGAATAGATCCGGACAGATTCGTTCGCAAAGGCTTTGAAGGAACGATAATGGGCACGAAGACCTTCGATCGAGTGGAAGCTCGCTCCCTCTTCGCAGAGAGGCTGGATAAGGTATACAATTGCGATTTTTATTGATTATTTTATTTTATTTCATTTATTGGGGATTTGAACAAATTCGCAGCCTCGGGGATGAAAACAACTTTGTATAAAGGAAAAAATATATCGTTATGACCTAATCGCGAATGTGTTTGTTTCCTCTACGCTTATATTATAATAGCAGCGAGGGTAGGAAAGTTGACTGCGAGTCACCCGCGGAGGTTTTTATTCACTGTCGTCAATGGCCTTAATGGAAAACTTCTCAAAGCCTGAGAAAGATAATTTTTGGAAAATTTTGCAAAATAATCGTAAAAATACCAATGACTTACGAGTCTTTGATGAAAATCAAATTCAAAAACGAATCGTTTTAAAACATAATGAATGCGTTTACGCGTTTGAAGTAATCGTCATGTTTGAAAGCGAACCAGCAGTTACCGAAAAACGGTTGACATTTTTGCATATAAATTTACACTCTTTTCTTGCCAGCATAGAGAGATTGATTATCTTACTACGAGTTCTTTTTTAACCTCAATACATGTATCTTTTTCCGTTTCAAAAAAAAGAGAAGTTGGCTTACCAAAATACAATCTGTTCTCGTTAAAATATATTCTACTGAGTTGCTCTATGTCGCGAACGAACATGACAAAATAATTGATAATTTCATTAAACACGTTCACCTTTGAGACATTCAGAACGCAATTTATTTTTGAAAACTCTAGTTAACTTTTTCTCATTTTTTCAATCCCGAAATTCCGAAATTAGTACTTCCACAATCCCGGTATTTTGAGATAGCAGAATTGGACGGAATCTCGGGATTGGAGACCCTAGTAACAATGTAATAATAATTGATCACTTGCGCGCAATAATGTGGTTTATTGTATCATTTTAGTACTTAGTGTATTATACAGTAAATGGAATTACTTTTGACAAATATACAATGTACATATGTATATGAAATGAGACAATACTTTTACAAATAAAAACTTTACGTATGACGTCACGTTGAGTAAATGTTTACGACCGAATTTAAAATGTTATATTTATTCTGTCGCCATGCCTTCTGTAAATATTCAAACTAACAAAGTATGTAATAAGAGCGCTTAAACATGCATTTATTATACTAATTGTCGACATTTTTTAAGAGTTTGACACAGAGTTAAGTTAAAACATATGTGTTCTTAGATCTACTAACACTTTTTTTCCGTCTTACATAATAATTAAAATTGAGTTTCTGCTTTGCTCGCCGTATGTGTCAAAATATCCTCAATATCATTCTTTTTTTGTCCATTTATAATTAATATTTTTCCAACCCGTTGTAGAGTTTTAAAACTGGATTTCAAATTGCTTATTGAATAAACTATTGTAAACATCGGTACTAAATCATTTGGCGTTGACAAATATAATTAATAAAGTGCTTAAGCAAAAAATATTACATCAATTTGGATTTACGTCATCAGTGAATTTATTAGTCCGCTAGTTTTATGTTCAACAGTAAAATTTATTCATAGCCTGTTAATTTCAACGCAGTTTTTTTATTATTTTTCATTGGAATATTGAATGAAAGTGCATAACGTCACATAAAACTTTGCACCAGTCTAATGTAACACTCTATAAAAATATTTATTGCCTGGCGTTTGACTTCTTTTATTTTGATTTTACGCATTTGAGTGCACCGTTAAATACTACAGTGACATTGTGATCAATGAACAGTGTAAATTTTTAAATATTACGAATTCTGTCAGATCACGTTTCTTTCTTTTTCAGCGTGGTAATTAGTTTTTACAAAACTTGTTTCTCAATGTACGTGAAACATTCAAAACTTACGCTCACTGACATTCGTTTCTCCATATATTTTAACACTTAATAGAATAATATCAAACAATTTCACAGATGTTCAAGGCGAGGGTTCCCGGTAAATTGCTCGAATGGAAATTGCTCGAATAACAAGATAATCAATTTGTTTCCGTGTGTTCTGTCCGTTTTTTCTGTCTTAGCCCTAGTCTTCTATGTGTTCTGGAAATATATAGAAACAGTTTGAGTAACTAATTAATAAGCAGTTCTCGTAGAAACACTTCTGTTGAGAAAAACTCCATTAAAAGATCATATGTTCCGCATTTGGAGCGAACACGGTTAAAATAAATACTTACGAAAATTATTTTTATATTTCACTCTCTAAACAAGTGTCGCACAAGATACAAATGAAATTCGTAAAAAAAGTCGTGAAGAATCGTTTAAATAACCAAGCAATTCGAATAATTTGTAATTCGAGCAATTTCCATTCGAGCAATTTACCGGCTCCCCAAGGCGAGTCATTTAAATTTAAATTTTCATAATAGTTTTTCATTGAACTTACAGTATTAACACTAATATAAAATGTCGCTTTAATATTTTAAGCAACCCTGAAAGAATAAGATTATTATTTTTTTGAAGCATTAAAACAGTTCATTTATTTAAGTTTCTTATTAAGTTTTTTTCATTATTTTTTCGAATACCTTAAAATATTAAAATATAAGTCGAGGACAATTTTTTGTATCGATATCTGTCACTCATTTTCCTTTAATCGCGAAAAGATATCAGAACCATTAATTAACATTAGGGTATCCAATCCCGGAGCCTTTTTCCAATCTCGGGATTTCGGGATTGATTAATTTTCAATTGGGATTGGGATTAGCTCACCGAGGAATTTGAAATCCCCGATTTGGTATACTTTTTCTCCAGATTGTCACAGAAATTCGTTTTTTTTTTAGCTCACCGACGAATTTCAAATCCACAATTTGTCAATTTTGTGCCAATTTTCGGTATTTCCTCAAATTTTCTCAATCCCGATATCCCGGGATCGTGACCATGTCAATCCCGGGGTTTCGGGATCAGAAAATTGAACGGGGTCCCGGAATTGGATGCCCTAATTCACATCATGCACGGAAGGCAACTGTGGACCATCACTTTATCAAAACGCGCCTGACAAGTCTTACCGCAAAAAATGTCACGTGGAAACAAGAATGACTTTGTTTAGCTCTAGGCGGTGGTAAGTTAAGCTTAATTTACTTTACTTAAAAGTTTACTTTTAGTTTTTGTTTCTGTTTCATTTTTAGGAACCGTTAACTCCGTGGATTCAGCGGGCTCTAAACAATCAAGTGCCAATAAAAAACTTGAGAAGCGAGAGCAACGTTACAGTTACGCAACTATTCGTTAAGACGATTAATGGGATTAACGTAACGGATATGATGGAGACATCGTTTCTTAAAGGAATACATAACGAAATAACTGGTACGGTCGTATTCAATATCTACTATGTATTCGTGAGAAAAATACAGTTAGAAATATGAATTACAAATCTTGTTAGCGCCCCCGGCCAATTGTATATTTTCAGCATTTGAAAGGCATAAGGGAAGAATATGTTATACCACTTTAAAAAACAAACACTGGTTATGCAATTTTGTACAGAATAATAAGTTGTACGAGACTGCATCACTAGATTTTTAAACATATATATATTTTGATAATGTTGATTTTTTTTTTGAGCTTACACTGGCTTTTAAAACATATTATTTTTTCGCTTAGTGTAAAATTACGCGTAGAATGATTCATATTAAAAAGTTGTCGATATATGTAAAAAGTTTTGGTGTCAGTAGATTCAAGTTCTTATTTATCAAATATTATGATTTGAATATTCATATTTTTGGTAGCATTTTTTTTATCTATGTCTGCTCCCAATGTTCTCAATTTTGATGGAGGTATCTCAACACGAACTTTTCAGTGAGAACTTTTGTTACCTAGTCGCTTAGCCTCTTTTTTTGAAGAGCATGTTGAAGAGTTGAAGTGGTGGGCAGAAGGGGGGATTTTTTCTGACATCGAAAATTGATTGAAAAAATGTTGTTCGTGTTGGGATTCGAGCCCGTGATGTACGGCATAGAAACCAACGACGATGACTACTGTGCCATGGATTCTATAGTAAATGCAGAATGTTCAATTTATTTCAATTTTACAATAAAATGGGTTTTCTTATATCTTATAATTATTTTTTTTTACTGGATGATATTTTGTATAGACTGTGTATCTTGAATGAAATTTACATTTATTTATTCATTTATTGGTAGGATAAAAAAAAATGTGAATTAAATCTTTGAAGAAGAACGTTCGACACTTGTGAATTACGCTTTCAATATAGAAAGCTTCATAAATTATTTAAATATATATTTTTGTGAAAATAAACTAGAAGTTTATTTAGAGTTTTGCTATTTTCAGAATCTCTAAAAATAATTTTGATATTCGTGTTTATTGTAGTGAGCAAATTTCACCATCACAAAAAAAATACAAAATCAAAGATCTAGAGTAAATAGCCAGCAAACCGATTAGAATTAACGGCACTTTTTTACTTACAAATTATATCGTATGAAAAACATGACTTAATGGATGAGCTTTTATCTGCTATTGTTTTCCAATAGTACACTCGCTCAAAACTTTGCAATCGGTCGAAGTGGTACAGTGATACTAAACTAAATATAGCCCGCAACCTGATATAATTCACTAAAAATATTAGGACTTTAGATCGATTATTATAAGTTGTCCGATTAAAGTGGGCGCCAGCGTCACTAAAGTGACATCATACTAAATTACCTGACATGGCCGCCAAGCGATCTACAGCGTTATTCGTTGTTCTGGATAAATTAGTTTGGAACTTTGAACCATATTATAGATTTATTTAGCCTGGTCATTGCGGACTATCGGTGTATGTAATAATATAGCATTTTAATCATTTGGATGTTTTCGACGACAATTTTAAACTACTTTTATGCGGAATTATTTTATTTTTTTCGATCCCATTTTTAAAAATGAATTGGCATTTACTTGGTAGAACTTCATTGTGATAAGGTAAAAAATATCGACGTATTTAGCTTTTAAATTTTTTATTAAACGAGCTTATAGCTATTTCGGCGTGAACCATTTTTTTACCATATTAGTAATTACGTAATTTTAAAGATACTTCAAAAATATGCGAAGCACGTGTCATCAATTGTAATACAACCAGGAAAAACAAGGTTATCAATTTTAATTTTATATTATGGTAGGCTTCTTTGCAAAATGCTCTCATTCAATATTGTGAGTAATGAATGTCTAATTCCTTTATTAGTCACTCGGCTTAAGCAAAACGGCAATACAGATTAAAGAAGAAAAACAGAAACATCAATCACTGTAATTTTTGTAAAATTTTGATATTGTACTTCATATAATCTCAAAATATCAAAAAGCTTCTACAATATGAATGGGGAGTGTCTTTAATATATTCCTGGGTTGCCGACCACTTCTCTCTTCGATAAAAAAAAATGTACTTACAGTGTAAGTGCACAATCTTATTTTAATAAAAAGTTATCGCCTTTTTACTTTGTTCGGGTAGTGGGCACTAAAAATACGCTAGTGAAGCCAAATTCACAAATATTAAACAAAAAAAGTGCTGTGAGAGATGTGGAAAACGCCTATTTAAAGTATTCAGTTGTCTAGACGGTACTTTACATTCTGAATGAATAGCTGCCAAAATAAAAGGACAAAAATAAGCACTAACTTGTCTTTTGCCTCAGGCTACATTTCGCCCATTTAGGAGACCTGCGTATAAATAATGCAAAGTATTTATCAGTATATTTGAACATTGGCTAAGAATGTTGGAGTTGATCAAAAACAAACAAACATCGATTCAAATATCACAGTGAATTATTCAGAATCAATCGTACTTATTTTTTACTTATATTCGAGAGTGAGTATCTCAGCCATTTCAACACAGAAACTTTTTCCAGGTGGAAAACTATTGAAAACTCATAGACTTCTTTTTTCATTTGGTCACGTTATTTTTAAATGGTCCCACATTTATTGAAGAGAAAATAAATATTGACTTGAAGCGTGTTTTTTTTCAAAACAAATGACCATACGTCAACGTGGATATTAAAAAAAATATGTTAAAACTTTCTTACTGAATTATCTTATTGTATTAATATCGATTTACAATACTTATCACCTTTTTTTCCATCGTAGATTTACCCAAATGAAACTTATTAATTATTATTCTTAAAAAAACGTATTTTTTGATTATTTGGAAGCGGACATGATTGAATAAAATATTTAAAGAACGAAAAATTAAAATGTGTTTCACCCTTTTTCAGGAAGCTTGAAGTTCTTGCAAAATCTGACAGTGAAAAGTTTGCAGTGTGACACACTCCAAGGCAAAAAGGTTAACGAGTTCTTGACAAAGACCACAGAGCAGACGATCGACTCCAAGATTACGTTTAAGAATATTCTCGTGCGTAATCTGAATGTCGAGAAAGTGAACGGGGTCGATTTGGCAAACGACGTGGCATTGATTGGTAAACATAATACTGTTAAAGGTTCGTCAATATTTTACTTATATGGATTACAGTAGAGCCACAGTTTGTATGTTTTGTTGAACTCTTTAAAAGAGAAATAACGCAGTTGTTATTTGCCGCAACAATTTAAAACATACGATATTACGATGAATGCAAGAACGCTACAAAAAACTTTAAAATATATTTTTTTAAATATTCACATATTGAATTATGAACGAAAAAAAATCTAAAAATAAGAGTGTTTTTAGTGAAGTAAATTTAAGAAATTTAACCAGTTTGTGTTGCAAGTCGTTACCTTACTTTGAAAAGGTTCTATTTACACTTTACCGTGTTTTGAGATACGAGCGTTTGAATATTTAACTGATCATACAAATGTTGTTTATAAATCGATTATAAAAAGTTATATTGTTTCTTAGAAGCTTGTAAAATGACTGTATGAAAGAAAGTGTGTAGATAGAACTCTTGAATCCTGCTAACTTCTTTATTTAAAATTGAATGACTCTGAAAGTAATGTAATGTATATGAAGAACTCTAGAATATTGCTAACTTTTTTATTTAAAAATATATGACTCTGAAATTATTATATATGTTAGATTGTGGCAAATACAACATTTTCCGACCAATTTATGCCAAAATATCAGTTAGAGTCAGTCATTCAGTCAGCTTTTCAAAGTAAGGTAATGAAGTAATGTGGAAATGGGGATTTTATAAATTCAAATAGTTACCGACAAAAACTTTTTCTCCTTATTGAATTTTTGTTGTATAGCATATTCTAGAATTACGTTGAAAAATAAAACACTCATTTATTATATGTATGTTCACGTTTTAAAAAAAAATAAAGACCAGAAAAGCATTTTCTCATCACAAGTATTATCAACTGAAGATTTTTAATATCACCAAAAATATAAAGTAAAATTAAACATCGAATCGCAAAACAGAAAATACATGTGAAACAGAATGAAATCAAAAGTTTAGTCGACCTTCTACTACGTTTTCTCAAAAAATATTCCAACAATTGTTTTTTTTCCAATGCTTTACAGCTCCTACAACCCTTTTCACTTTGGACATTGTCGAGGATCTGTTCTTGAACTGCGGAACCGGCAATCAATCATCCTGCAATCTTGTTGAAATGAAGCAGGACGATCTGCTACAGATCTACAATGGGACGGTCACAATTCAAGGATCGGTATCGGTACAGGATCTGAAATTCAATCAACGTGCAGGTCTAAAAGTCGCCGAAGAGGACTTCCATACCGATGTGGAATCTTTGTTCTGGTTGAGAGGGAAAAGCCAGGTAAAAGAAATGCTATCGTGTTAAATTGAAAATCAGAAAAAAGTTTGTGTGCACGTTAGGACAATCCTGTTAAAATGACGCAAAAGTTTATTTGAAAATACGTTTAATGTGTTGTGTTACTTAATATTTTTTGTGCAAATTAATACATTTCAATTCGAATCTTAAAGATGACTACAACTCATAAGCAACTTATATTTTTTTATTGATATTTTTGACCATTTTTAAAGACATAGTATACTTATGCGGCTTAATTGTCCTTATCGTAAACTTTGAGTCATATGGCTCAGCGGTTAGCGTTGTGGGCTTCTGTAGCGGACTTCACGGGTTAAAGTCCCAGTATGAACAGCATATTTTCGGTGTTTGTGATGTGTTAAAATTCCCTCCCACTCTTTCAGGTCCTTTAATAACTGAGTGTAGCGAGAGCTATTAGTTAACCACTACTCCTGTCTTAACCTTATCCGTCTGTCACTACTTCTCTCTTTGAATAAGAGAGGTTGAGCGACTGAGTAACAAACAGTTATCGTAGAAAAAAAACTTCTGTTGAGATACCTTTATTAGGAGGTCATATGATCTTTTTGGAGGCCTTTGCCGTCTGTGTGGTCGAGTGGTCAACGTTGTTGGCTTCGGTTACGGAGGGCACGGGTTCAAATCCCGATACAGACAGTTTTACAAAATGATTTTTCAACTGATTTATGAATTTCTGTTCAAAGGCATGGATGTATGTGATGTCTTGAATTCCCCCCTTCCACCCATTCTATCCTATGAACGTGGCGTATCGGGAGCGATTACCTTACCACCAGTCCTGTCTTAGACCTATCCTTCTATCCCTACTCTCTTTGGAAAAAGAGAGGTTGAGCAATTGAGTAACAAGCAGTTCTCGTAGAAACACTTATGTTGAGATAAACTCCATTAGGAGTCCATATGATCCACATTGAGAGCGGAAATGGTTTAAAAAAAATGCTCCACATTGGGTGTGGACATTGATAAAAAAGAAAGATGGGTAGAATTAGAAATTTTAAAATATGCTTGCCATAATGCTAGTTGATAATAATCAAAAAAAAAATCCGTAAAAAAACTAAGCAATAATTTTGTCAGGTGTAACTGCAGTCAATAAATTTTATAGTGGATTAATAATGCCGTTTACTAGATGCCTCTACGGCCATTGATTTTTAAAAAAAATACTGAACGTTTCAGATAATTCCGCACGACGCCGTTTTCACGAAGGGCGTCTCGGTCCCGCAGATATCCGCAGAATTGGTCAACGGCCAACTTGTCGACAGCCTGTTTTCGACGATACGTGACGGCAGAAACGTCTCGGCGCTTTTCAAAGACGTTGACGTGAAGAGAGACGTCACTAGCTCCGGCTCGTCGGAATGCTCTCTTGTCCGCGAGATCAACAAATCCGCTGTTAAAAAGACGGGGGCGTACGTTTTAATATTTATTTTTTATTGATTTGTTTTTATCTGTCTTTAATGTATCGCACAGATACGCTTTTTCACGCAGATAAGTTTTGTCTGTCTGTTGCATTAATATATTAAACAAAATCACTCGTCCTGTTCTAGACCTATTCTTGTATCTTCACTAGGGTATCCAATCCTGAAGCCTTTTTTCAATCCCGGAATTGGGATTAGCTCAGCGAGTAATTTTAAATCCTCAATCCGCTATACTTTTTCCCCAGATTGTCTCAGAAGCTCGTTTTTTTTTTTAGCTCACCGAGGAATTTGAGATCCTGAATTCGCTATACTATACTATTCCAGCAGATTTTTTTTTAGCTCTTGTAATTACAAAATCGTATCAATTTTCAGAATTTACTCAAAATTTCTCAATCCTGAAATGCCGGGATCGCAACCATGTCAATCCCGGGATTTCGAAATCAGTAAATTGAACGGGATCTCTGTATTGGATGCCCTAATCGTCACCTTCTTCGAAAATGGTAAAGCAACCGAGTTACACCTCTCAAGAGATAAATTCTACTATAAGTCCATATTATGTTACACTTTCCGGACGGAAAAGTTTTAAAAAAATAGTATTATCAACTTGATTTAAAGATCTAAACTTAAGTTTAAATTTCTTGCTACTTTGTCAATATTCAATCAGGCACACTAGTGCTTCATTAAAAGTTAAGCTCGTAATTTAATGTCGATGGAGTTTTAAAAAGTGGCCGTCGGCCGTTGCAATCAAACAATGGCACGTTTTACATAGTGCTTTCCTTCAATAAAATCATCTGCTCAGTGATTCAGTTAAAGGTTTTGTATTAAATATCATCTACTCCGATATGAATATAAATATCAATCATGGATACCCCGTTACCCATGTATAATGTTGCAAAATTATCGAATGCCCTAACGTTTACCTTGGTTGAAATTAGGCTAGCTTGAACTACTGGTCTTGCTGTTCTTTAAATATTTTATGTTATGATTTACAACGTCTAAGTTTGGACATGTTTTTTAAAACGAATTGTTGAATTAATTTCAGATTCATGGTAACGGGAAAAAAATCTTTTGTAGACTCATTGGTTGTTGGAAATTTGAAAACACAATTCATGAACGACCTTAATATGGAAGATGTTGTTTTGAAGAAAAACGACAAGACCAAGTTCAAAGGTAAAACAAAATTGTATGTTTCACGAGCGAATCCAACAAGTATACGATACGTCAATGTTCATAATTTGTCACAATAAAAATTAAACAAAAAATACTTTTTAAATACGTAATAATAATGTAAGCTAAGTAACACAATATTGAATGATATAAAACTACAAATATTTTAGCTCGTGATAACCCGCAGAATCTTATGTAAAACTAACAATTTATTATTTAAATTGATTGTAAATACCAATTCACTGGTTAATTAAAATGAGCATATTATTTTGATGAAAAAAACTATCGCTGAATCTAATAATTGTACTATGAAAAAAAAAACTTTATTACTGTGAAGCACAAAAATTGCTAAGTGTAAATATCGGCTTTTGTTTTTAGATTTTTCATACGGTATACAAATATTCAAAACATTCTATCAAATCAAAGATTTTGCAACGGTTACTTTGAACTACTGAAACAATCAATTGTAACATTTTAGGTGAGATCAGAATGAAAACAGCTCGAATTCAAGGCGATCTTGTGGTGAGCAGTGATATAACTGTGGAAGAATTGAACGGCTTAAAAGTGGCGGAACTAGCAGACGCTTCAGCGAAGGTCAACGTGGCTGGAACTCTTAACAATGTCATCTTCAACAAAAACGTTCAAGGTATACCTATCACAATATTTTTGTACTGAAAAATCACTATTTAAGTGTCAATTTAATTCGCATGGTTATAATAGCTTCGATATGAGTCTAGATGGTTTTGAATACTTTTTTCATGCCTGTTTCCGATGAGAAATATATAGACTCCGAACAAGGCATCTCAACCGAAGCTATTTTACGACAGCTGGTTTTAATTTACTCGCTGGAAAGGTTAAACTATTTTGTTTGCTAGCTAAACTAGCTTGAAATCGGGTATTTTTGAAAATCATTTTCAGTGTCAACGATACGACAACCTTTCTGATTTCATAGTGTCAAGACTAAACAGAGCAGTGCCATAATAATTTGTCAAATTTTTGATGAGTTCACTGTCAATACTTACTCGGTGGAAAAGCATTATGTTGAAAAAATAAAACGCGATGTTGTACTAACTCCACATTTATTTTTTGTATCGCTGAACACGAACATTTTTCAACTGATTAAGAATAAACATTTATAAAGGGCTTTTTTCTAAACCAACCAAGTAAACACCCTTAATAGTTTTACTTGGTGTAGTATAGCTATGTATCATGTTTATTCTTATCAGTTGAAAACGAACGTGATAAGCAAACCTAATGCCGATCATGTTAAATAAATGTATAATTAGTACAAAATAGTTTTTTGTTTATTGAATAATATGTTTGCTGGTTTTCAAAAATGCAATACAAGATATATAACTGAAAGATATTGTTTCAATGAAACATTTCAATGCATCGACGGAAGATAAATGTGTGAGATTTGTGTTAACCTCAAAACATTCAGTTGTGATAGTTATCGTATATCATGGCCCCTCGCAAGAGATCTGCTGCGTCGGAACGGAACTACACTCGCAATCAAATTTGTCTCGAGTTGCGATGGAATTGTATTAAGTCGCGGGAAACAGCAGATATTGCGACGCGATCTCGAAAGAAAGTGCATGTGCGTCATTTATTTGTTTGTATTGTTATGAACATACATAAAAATTGTGCGTTGTAGCGTACAGCCAACGCTAAAGCGATTTATACTATAAAATTTAAGATACAATTACTTATTTTAATAAGTAAAAAAAGCACATTATAAAATACAGTAAATATTCTACAATATCAAGAACAAAAACATGTATATCGCTTAAAACTGTGAAATTTAAAATTAGATAATAAGGTGAAAAACATTAAAGTATTTTGGTTCTAAAAAATATTATTTTATTTTTCATATGTATGATAGCTATTTCGGCTTATGAATTCATCAGAACTATGTTTATCAGTTTTACAAATAAATATCAGTTCATTCAATGGAATCAAATAAATTAAAACAGTCATCGTTTGGAAGATAAAAAAGTAATGAGTGTAATCTTTATATTTAAATAATATAAATTACTCTATATAATTCACGGCTTCGCCCTTGATTTAGACTTTATTGGGTTCCAACTGTATATGTCCTGGAAAATCCATAATAACTTTATTCGCTAGAAAGATAGTAGATTATTTATTCAGTACTTTGTGATAGATACACGAGTTGTATAATAATAAAAATAAGAGTGTATAGTATTTTACAACGATTAGCTTACTATAAAAGTCAGTCAAACGACATTTTCAACGAACGTGTTTTTTTAAATTTATTGTAGTACAAATGATATTATTTACAAAAACATGTCAAAAGTATCCAAAAATGCCCATTTCATTTAGATTTTTGGTTTTAATGTTTGCTATTTATTTAAATGCCTCTCCCTTGTAAATGGCGTTTGGCCTACATTGTTACTAAACTGCTCTTATATGAATGAGGCTATTATTTACAAATCCGGCTCGTTCAAAAATAGTTGAACAATTAAACTTGAATATTATTTTATAAAATGATGTACATTTTAAATGTGTTTTTACTTTACATTACTTTGAAATGATAGTTTGTATTTTATTAGGCCGGGTTTTAGACTGTTTTATAAAATTACTTAACATGTATTTATGTATATTTACTAAATTACATTAATGGTTCATGTTGCACCAATTTTAGAGCAAGTCGGTTTTGCAAATAATAGCCCCATATATACACTCTTATTCTTATTCGCATACCGAATTGATACAAAACCAGTCAATATATTAGCTGTTACTGTTAATAAAATTTTAAATATGATTTTTAAAAAATCAAGTTTATGTATATATCGAATACAAATGTACAAAAGCTGTTTTTGAAGTATATATCAAAAATAATTTGATAGAAGTTCAGGTACGACATAAAATTTTACGTCCTGTAAAACATGATAACAGTTTTAATAACATGGTTACAATGATATTCGCCAATTCACCGCGATGCAATTTCCTGTGTCAGTGAGTCATACATTTCACTCGCATCTCGTACATCCGGTGGATACAGTAATCAAAGCCGGATCACTTTATTTATCGAGCATTCGGTGAATTACTGACAGCGTAATTGCGTGTCACTTTTTATGCCAGATTTATGACTCAAATTAAAGCCAATGTTCTTCTGAACGAATCCCCGAGCATTGGCTGTACAATCAAAATAGTATGTTATAAATTCAGTAGCATATTGAAGTCGCGCTTAAATTCAACTGTCAATTTTAATTCTCAGATTTTTTATGCTTTCGCTTTTCGCTTTCGTATTCAAAATTAATTTAATTACAAAAGACACCGTTTTATAATTGGTGATAAGTATCTGAATTCAGCACATGAGAGGACCTGGGAGTAATAAAATTTCTAGGTCCTGTTTTTCGGATAAAATATCAACTGTCAATTTTAATTCCCATTTATGCTTTAGGTATTCGTTTAGGTATTCACAATTATTTCATTACAAAAGACACCGTTTTATAATTGGTGATAAGTATCTGACGCAATGGCGGATAAAGCACATGAGGGTCCCCGACTACACTTTTTTCGGTTGTGAAAAAAGTAGTTTTCACACGACGTTTCGAAATCATTGCAGGCGCTTTCATCAAGTATAACGGAGTAATACAAATGATTACGGTCGGACGAGAAGAATGTTATCTCGTTCGATTTTTTCGAATACAGTGAGAATTTATGTTTGATATATGGTACATTGGTAACAAGCTGTCATACAAATTGTTCTTACATTAAGTGTGTTGTTTGCAATAAAGAAAACGGTCATAAATGTTGAAATTATTTCAATTAAGGGATAATATAATATATTGTTTGTTTTCATTTGTCTAGCTGATCGAATAAATGTGGAAAGTGGTTCTTTAGCTGGATTGTCAGATGTTCTGAATTCTGCTCTATCTGGTGTTAAAGTGCATGCGTCAGCAGGAGCCTATCTTCACGAAGTCGAAGGTGTCAATCTCATCAATGAACTGGAATTTAATAAGTTTGTCTTACTTCATTTATATTTCTACGTTAAGACGTTTTGTATAAATAAATTTCGTAAGCGTGTGATGCTTATTTATTATGCGCAGAACATTGTTTACGAACTTTGCCTTAGTATATTTTAATAACCGTAAAAACCGTAAAAAAATACCCTCTTCCGATGGGGGTCGTTTAAGGACCCCAGTGGTTTCCTCATTATTGGCCTTATTCTTATGAATTAAAAAAAATAGTCTAAGGGCTTTAAAATATTTCTCTGCATCATTCTTCATACATTTTTTTATAAAAATCCGTGATTTTTTAATATTTTAAGTTGCGCGTAAAAAAGACGTCATCCCAACACACATATGAAATCACAACTGACGAGATTTAGCTCACCAATCATTGCACATGCTATTTTACGAGCGACCGCTATCGCGCGCTTATCTCGTTATCGCGTATTTATATAAAATGAGGCATCGATGTATGTAAGATATTGTGTATTTTTTGAGAATAGTATTCCAGGATAAATAAATTATTATCTTTAACTTCGTACACATCAATCCGTTTTTTGTTCTACTTCGAGGATCTTTTTTATTTAGTTGAATTTTTTCTTTTCTGTTTTATTTAATAGAGACGAAACTAGCGATCGAATATTTTTTTTTTCTTCTACAAAAGGTCCAAAAATTATGATATAAGAATACCTTAATTATAAACATTGTATCACCCATATTAAAATAGATATTTAAGAAAATGTGGGTATTGGGGTCTCATTTATTGAGCTTAGAACAGGAAAAGTTAATATCTTACTGTGCTTTATTTTATTTAGATACGTGAAACGCGTGGTATGCCGGCATGGTGATGACATTGAAGTTAGTGGAGAGAAGACTTTCAAAGGTGGTGTGACGGTTTCTGGAGAATTTTATTCGTCGAATGTCAACGATATTCCGCTTGAAAAAATGTTCTACGAAGCTATGACGCGCTCGGCAGATCAGGAGATATCGGGGGAACATGCCATTGAAAATATTTGCACAGGTAAAGCAGTATGCTTATATCAATTGGCTTAAAATGTGCATACAACGCCTCGGTTGTACTTGTATTAAATGACTATTGTCAATCAAAAAAAAAAAGTAACGATTGACCTATCTAACAAATTTTTAACATTTATATATATATCGTGTATTTATAACTACATTTATGAAAATATTTCAGCTACGAAAATCTATGTGAAATATTAATATTGACTTTGATTAATACGCCCAAACATTCGACTACATATACTTAAATAAATAATTCTAAAAAGTAATTTAATTTCTTAGAACTGGCTAAGGTGGTTAACCATTTTTTTTAAACTTTTCAACGTGCCGAGTAAAAAATAGTTTCAACATAATATCTTCCATAGCTAAATAATTTATTTGTTACATAATGTAATAGTACTGAATTGTGTTTATTCTTAAAGGGAAGTGTAACGGTCTACAGAGACATCTTTAATTAAGTCAAAATAATTATTAATTGATTAAACCTAACTTTATAGAATTTTCAAGACATTCAAGTTGAATTAAGCATTATTATTATATTCTCTTTCTGTAAAAAAAAAATAACAGGAAGCTAGTGACTTCTTTTTTTGTATTTTTTATTTATTTTGACATCTCAACTAAAACGCTTTATTTATTTTTGAAAATTTTATTTAACGTTAAAAATATCGAATGGCACTCACTTTTTTTAACAGTTTTTCTGTTATTATTTTAACATTTAAATTGATATGAACATCCAATAATAGATAATATCAATGTAACGAATTTGATTTTGATAACATTAAATAAAATTTTCAAAAATATATTTTGCGTTTTGATTAAGATGCGGTTTGTATTAAAACTAAATAAGATGCCGTTTTTTAACACTTTCACTATGGTGCTAAAAATATGTTTAATAAGTTGTTGGTCTTTTAGGAACCAAGTGAAAAACATATTGTTTTATATATGTCCTGAGTTTTTACTATCCAAAAGTACAAAAGTGTTAAAAGATGTTTTTTTCACTTCTTCTTGTTCTTTAAGGGCCAAAAAAAATATCGGAAGTATTTTTAGCACCGTAGGAGAACACGTCACTGGTCCTAAATGATTATAATAATAAGAAATGCTTTACTCAATAAAAATGTATTGGCCATCATATTAAGCTACATTCTATCAATGACACAAATGTTTGTTAAACATGTCACTTAATCATTTTTCCTAATTATAGGTGTTGCTAAAGGCCGCTTCATTAATCCTTTAGAAAGCTGCCAATTTATAAATTGAGTAATTGCAGAAAATCTGCCCGCCTTTCTATACAACGAATTGAATTCAATCCTATACATAATTCGCTTTAGAGATAATATGTATAATCTACGACCATTCCCTATTTCCGGATGATATTAAACATGTTAGATTTACAGTGTTTAAAGCCTATTTATCAAAAGGGTGTTGAGAGGATATATCTGCAGAGCCTTTGGATATCATCCCTCGACCCTTTT